>PVJD01003212.1:0-170765 GCA_004026545.1 Mormoops blainvillei | reverse complement strand
CATCAAGAAGCGTAAGACATGAAAGCATTTCAGGGTTTTATGACAAATAGTGGATCTCCTCTTGCAAGAAACTAAGTTCATGGGTCTGGTGTGAAGATTTTCTATGGTTGCAAATTATACAACAGAGAGGTTGCCAGTACACCTATCTGTCTGCCTCTCGTCCTGAGAGGAATGAAGGGTTCTGCACGGGGTTAGAGGAGACATCCAAGATTTTTGCTTTGGCAAAACAAACCTGGGAGGTAGGAGATGGAAGCGGTATTGGGCCTGGACAGTCCTGCACTTATGCCTGCCTGTTCCAGGAGGTGGGCAGGTGTTGCTTTAAGGCTCTGGGTACTCAGTATCAGTTACCCCCATAGGGAAAGTGTCTGTGGTACATTCGGACCCCCCCTCCCCCATTGAGATAGACGTTGACTGCAGAACGCAGGGGACCAAATTCATCTCCCATTTACTGGCCTTTTGCAAAAGAGGGGAGAGACCTTTGAGTGGCAACTGGATAAAGGCGAATGGAGCTGTAGCAAGTACAGATGATAACAGTTGGAGACAGTTTCTTATGTGCAAGATGAATTGCAATAGGGAGCTCTTCAGAGAGGAGAGAATTTGAAAATGGTGGTGAGGGAGGGCCTGGGTCTAAGCACTGCCTTGCCTCATTGGGATATTGAAATTTGGGCTATGAGTGATAGGATAGAGTATGTGAAGAAAGAAAAGGAGGAGCAGAAGGAGAAATTGAGTGTACTGGCAACTCCAGTTCTCTGAGGTGCCGTCTCTGGTAGTTTCTGATTGGCTGGGGATCCCAAGCTTTGCAGGTGGGCAAAGTGGGTACTTGGAGGGAGAGAATTCTGTAGACACATTCTGCAGTCCTGGAAACCTTCCCTGCGTGGACACTATCTTAACCTTGTCATGTACAAGGGAGTGTGTCTTTGGGATTGGCCCCACACCCATCCAGTGGGTGCTAAGTGGCGGTGATAGTTGTACCAGCCAGAAACCATCTTACATGAAGGTGAAAACGAACAAGGAAGTGATTCAGCATCCAAGAGGAATACTAGGTGTGAAAACACAGTTTTGAAGAAGGAATGATGATGGTAAAGCTCCTCTTGTGTTTTGCCAAAGCAACAAGTCCCTAAAGCTACTGGGTCACCCCCACGCAGTTTCGTGTGGGAATCAGGAAGCTGGACCCAGTTTCCCGGTCTTTTGGCAATGTGGAAGCTAGCATGAAAGGTGGTTAGAATAAAACCATCCGTTCTTCAATTATTTCTGGCAAAGTCTCTGTTGGCTTACCCACCTAGACAACAAAGCCACAGCATACTCTGTACAAATGAACAATTAAGAGAGCAGTCAAAGCCCTGACTGGTGTGGCTCCGTTGGTTGGGCGTCATCCTGCAAAGCGAAAGGTCGCGGGTTTGATTCCAGATCAGGGCACCTGCCTGGGTTGTGGATGTGCTTCCTGGTCAGGGTGCATACGAGATGCAACCATCGACGTTCCTCTCCCTCTCTTTCTCCCTCTCTTGCTCTCTCTCTAAAAATAAATCAATAAAATCTTTAAAAAAAAAGGAAAGCATTTGGGAAAGGTTAACACTGGGCTGTGCTGAAGTGATGTCTTTAGGAATCCAGATTCTATTGAAGGATAGGGTATTACCTGTTGCAGAGAAAGTTCCATGTGTGGTCTTGTCATAGCCACTGTGCCTCAGTTGAGGGGCGAAGATGGGTGGTATGTTTTACCCAGGATCCCATCCAAGTCTGAGAAGGTATGTGAACGTGAACGCCCTTTCTGTCTCCTGATTTCTCACACACAGTTTAAGGTAGCTGGGGAACGGTGGACATAGATTGATTATAAACGCTTCCAAGAAGCTTATCCAGCAATATGGAAACAACCAAGGAGGAAAGCCTAAAGTGAAGAATTATGTCATCTAAATTCCCAAGGGCCCAAGGTTTCATAATAAACAAACAAACCAATCCAAGGATATTTCTCGGCGTTGAAACTGATTTCAAGATATTGAGAAATAAATACTGTATGGCTCCAAAATATTCTGTGGTCAAAATATTTTATTTCTAGGGGAAAATAACAAATAATGAATTTGCAGGTTGCCTGGGGGATACTACACAGCAACATTTTGGGAGGAGAAAACTTGCATTTGAAAAAGAAAAGTGATGGTACTTAGCCTTAGCTTTTTTTGGGGGGGGGGGAGGCAGGAAATGAGGGCTTTACTTGATTTTACTTCTGAGTGGGAAAATAGTTTCTAGGGAATTAATCCCTATTACAGTTGAAATGATAGTTTTGATTCAAAGTAAACAAGGCTGCACAAAACACTGCTCATGAGATGTTCTGAAGAGAAAGAAGAATGTTTTGTCTTTTTGTCTGTCAGTCCCCTTATAGAAGTTAGTCCTCTTAGCATTGAAAATGACAGCCTGAGGGTGGGTTTGTCCCCCTCTTCAAGGTAGAGACCTCAGTACCTTTCTTATATTTTTATATAACATTTATTTGAAAGGATTTTTTTGTTCTAATTGTCTGTGATTTGACTTCTGCGTTATTTTTCAATATTTACTTAGTATTAGCTCCTTGTGAAATTGAAATGTAAATAAACCAAAACCCAGCTGCCCTCACTCCCCTTTATTCACACATGTCTGGAGCAGGAGGAAAACCTTCCTTCCCTAAGAGGTAATTGTAAATCACTATATTTGAGTCATTCTCTGACAGGCAAACCTTAAACCATGAGAAATACATGTTTATATGGATAATGTATGTATATATATGTATACATGGATATATGTATGTATACGTATATATGCAGACATGCATAGGTATTTGATCATATATAAATATGTGTGTTATTTAAACAGTCACTTTTCGGAGCTTCTTTTTTATCCACATTAAAAAAATACTTTTAGCTCCAACTGCACTTCACAAGTTTGTTCTTTCAAGGCTCCAGCTTTTTTAAAAAACTAAATAAAAACATTTTAATAGGCAGTTGCTTTTGTGAAACACCTCATCGTTATTTGAAAATCCCCGTATCCTAGAAACAGATTTAGAAAGCTTGGGTGAGAGAAAGAAAAGCACCCGTCTAGCAGATGAGAGGGTGGCGGTGCCCGTTCCCTTGGTTCATGGCCTCTGGGCTTCTTGGGTGGGATTGCTGTCCGGAACCACACACTCTGGCAGCTGTTGATTTAATGAACCCCACTTAATGGCTACAGGTGCACTTCTTGATTGTACCGCCTGCCTCAGACTCAGATCCAGCGGAAACCAGAGCTCTTCCTCCCACACATTCAGATTTTATTTATGCATAATTTTCTTCCTTTCCCCCCCTTGCCATGGCTTCCCTGTGGGTATAGTGGACTTTTCCACCCCATTGACTTTGACCTTGGCCATGTGACTTGCTTTGACCACTGCAGTGTGGGTGGAATGACAGTGTGCCAGTTGAGAGCTTTAAGAGAGCTTGTATGATTACATTCCTCCTACCGTGCAAAAGGTGTGGACCTGGTCTGCTGTGTTGCTAACTCCTCTGACATCCATAGCTTTTCTTAGATTACCTTAGCCCGGCAGAAAATTTACTTTTAAAAACAATTCGGACAAGTCAGTTGTTAGTTTCAGTCAAGTAGATGATACTGTTTCAATCAGACAGGATACATACAGCCAAAAATGCTATTCTGGGTGGCCTCCCTTTCTTGCCTCAGTAGACTGAAAATCGGGTAGATACTTGACTCGAGAAAAACCTGTCTGAGTTGACCAGCTGCCTCTAAGGTGGGATGATATTGATGAAATTAGATTAATCAGACCCTCTCAAGGAACTTGTAAGTTACAGCCGAACGTTAAGCAGCTAAATCAGAGGTGGAATACCAGGTAGAAGCAGAAACAGCCAAAGAGAAGCCTTGTGTCACGTTCGTGTCAGGTACAAGAAGGAGTTTCTGCAGCGTTTTCTGTAAAGGGCTGGGGATGGGGCAACATGTAATGAGTCACTGAAAGCACTTTGGATTCATAATGTCTTCCCAATTATTGAAATATGTCCTAGTCTTCATGAGGTCTGGCTTATATGGTTGGTTGTTCCTGGGTTTTCTCCGGACTTACCTCCCGTACTGCAGCACTCAGCTTTACTACATCATCCCATCACTTGAGAGAATGAGCATCCCTCACCTTGTGTTGCAGGCAAAGACTCCAGCTCACGCATGTTCTATTTGTGCCCTTCCCTCTAACAGCTGCATGTCCCGTTAGCTCAGAGCCCCAAAGATTGCCTTTTCGAGAGGGAAACCCCAGCTGCTTTAGTTCTTTTCTTCACTCCCTTTTTTTAGCTCCTACCCCTGTCCACACCCCCTCACTTCTAAGAAAGTTTAGGGTGGGTTGGCCGATGGACAGAGGGGGTGGGTCGATTCCATCAGTTCCCGAGATCACTGAAACACTTAGAGAACTGTTCTGCCTCGCCTGGGGTTCAGTAGGGCCTCGTGTGTTATTACTTATTTATGTTTGAGTACCCACTTGGATTTTTTTATAGAGCATTCTCAGGTCTCAGGGGTTCTTGCTTACATGGAGTGGAGAATGTCCAGTTTCAGTTCAGTAGCATGGACGGGAACCTTTTCAAGAAGACTCCCGACATCCCATCTTGCCGCCTATTCATCCGTCAGTCTTTTTGGTGTGGGTTTTCAGGCAACTGCAATGGGGTATGTGTGTGAATATGTATCAGACACATTTTACCGTGTCTCAAACATGGAAAAATAGCAGAATTAGATGCCTCTTTTGAAAGGAGTTTTTAAAAGACTCTTAGTGGAGAATATGACTTGTAATGTTTCTTGTCAGAGATCCCAGTTTCCAAACCACACCTCAATATACCTCAAAAACATGTAATACGTACTTTTAAAAGCTTGCTAAGGGTATTGTAAATTATCTTCCTGTCTCCGAAGATCGGGTAATTAGGGACTGTGGACAAGGCACATTTGTCCCCACCTGAAAGACTGTGTAGATTGCACTCCCCTCTTCCTCCCTGTTTAGCACTTGCTGTGGGCCAACCCCTGCACCCATTGCTGGATATTGACTCATTGTTGCATTCCGGTATCAGCACACTATTTGACTATTTAAAATATACCCTGCATGTTACTCATATGAGTTCGTTAGGAACCAAAAATATAAGGAGTTAGAAATTGTCAAAACAAGTCTTATTTATTGAAAAGAGTACCATGTCAGCTCTGTGTGAGTTACTTTTAGGTAAGTACAAAGTCAAAATTTGACTATATTTTAAAAACTTTTCAACTTTATTATATGCAGGACTTTTAGGACAATAACATGTTTTAAAGATTAACCAAATATAGAGATTCTGGAAAGAATTGTTTAAGTTAACAAGAATTATTCAAATGCAAAATTAGCCTTTCTAGTAAATGGGTTTCTACTGCTGGTTGAAATCCATTTTGATACCTTTCAAACAATGTCAAGCAGTAAGATCTTATCCAGAAATTATGTAGAAACCAACATCCACAGGAGAATTTTACTTGAGCCCAGAGTCTTGAATAATATATAGGATCATGAAAGCAAACATCTTGAGGTGAAATTTTTCCATATTTAGAAGCTCTTGTGGGTTTTGCTATGTAATATATCATGGGGTAAATGTCACTACTAGTTGAGTTTTTCTCGGTTGCCCCACTAAGAGCTGACCACATGTAACAATATCCTCTTGTATTTGCATAGTATTTAACAACTTATGAACTGTATCTTTGTAAATTATTTCATGTGGTCCCTGCCACGATCTTGTGAGTTAGATGGGTTGGATGGCATTTTTCCGTGTGTATCCTGTGAGTGGTTTTACTGTATTTAGTCTCATTAAACCTCTGAAATTAGTTTCTCTGTCAAATAAAAATCTTAACACTTATTCCACAAGACCGTTGTAAGAATGAAGTGAGATGAAGGACATGATAACGGCCAAAGACATTGTATGTGCTCAGTCTGTGTTTGTTTTTCTCCCTGGTTCACACTTCCCAAGTACTTAGTGTGATCTAGCTTTCCTAGTTATGCGCATCGAAAATGTAGGAGAGGCACTGGAGTAGTGAGGAGAGAACAAGGGCTTGTATTAAAATCCCAGCTCGACCATTTCCTAACAAAATGACCTTGGTCAGGTTTCTGATGACAGTCTCTGTAGTGCCCTTGTCTGTGACATGGACATGAATGTAACTTATGTCATGGTGTGTTTTTTGAGCTCTGTAGCTTAGTAGGTACTCGGTACATGTTTCATGAGTCCATCTGTCATGTAGGCAGTGCTCCGTACCTTTAGAAAGGTCCCAAAATCCCGCTTCTGTGCTCTCAGAATCTAGGCGAAAAGGTAAAGCAGAGAAGCATGTGTGTGTTTATGTCGGTTATCAACTGCAGCGTAACAAGTTGCGCCAAACCTTCGTGGGTTAAAGCAGCGGACAGTTTCTTCTGTGGTTCAGGAATTCAGACGTACCTTAGCTGATTGGCTCTGGCTCAGTTGCCACCAGGGTAGCAGCAGGGGCTGCCATCATCTGAAGATTCGACTGGATCTGGAAGATCTGCCTTCAGGGTGGCTCACTCATCTGGTCATTGGCAGGAGACTTCTGGTGTTTTGCCATAGGGGCCTCTCCTTCTCACAGCAAGGGAGCTGGCTGCCCCCAAAGTGAGTGACTCAAGAGAGAGTGAACGAGACAGAAGCCGCAGTCTTTTATGATTGACTCTCTGAAGTCGCAAATCATCACTACCGCTGTAATCTGTCCCTGTAGACAAGAGTCACTAAAGACCAGCCCATGCTCAAGGGTGAGCTGTTACACTTTACCTCTTGAAGAAAGAAGTATCAAAGGATTTGTAGATAAACTTAAAACCATCATAGTGTTCGGCAGGAGAGGCACTAGGTTGATGAAAGTCAAAAGCAGAAGAGGAAGTTGAAAATGAGTAACCTAAAAAGAATGAACTGACCGCTGGAAAACTTACAATGTGTAATTGCATATCAGCAATTCATTTCGTATTGGCCAGCTAATCATTTTTTAATTTTATTTATCACATGATACTGGAACATAGCTAGATATAATATGATGACTTTGAAAAAAGGGATTTTTAGACTGAGATCTTTTCTAATGATGAGATCTATTGAGTTAGGCAGTAATCCCCTGGGGAGAGAAGTTGGGGCCATTTGATGGAGTCATTTAAAAACAGAGCCAGAGAGACATTTGGGCTGTGGGGGTAAAGAAAGGATAGAATCTGTATTCTGTAAGCTTGGATACCCCTGATTCTGTAATTATAAATTACTTCAGAGATTTCAAAATGCCAGTTTTCTTCTATATAACTAATTGCTTCACCAGGTCAAATCTGAGAGTTGTTTTGGGAGTTACAAAAACATTCATCTCTTCAACTTCTTTAGTGCTTCTTAAAATAAAATGTGTTCAAATTATAATATTTTTGTTTGCACTGGATTTTTGTTGCCTGCGTGAAAGAATTGGAGTCCCTGAGAGGCACATCCAGGTTTCTGCTTCCGACCTGGCTGCCTGAGCGGCTCAGAATGCTTGTACAGGGAGCAGGTTTGAATTTCCTTCCTTTCCCTGTCTGTTACCTTGTTTTCCTTTAAAGCAGAATTTAAATTTTGTAAAGCGCAACTCTTCCTTACGTGTGTCTTTAGTGTGGGAGGGAAATTCCAAGTCCCCTTATGAAGATAACGGGACCCTGGACAGCGTTCGCTTTGTTACAGGTTTGTGACTTACAGGTGTTAGTTGTTAGAGTAAAAGTCACTTGTCTGCCCTTTCCTTAGACGGTGGGATTCCCATGTATCCCCATGATACATGAGCCTGAGCTCATACTATCTCGGGTCACTTATCTTCATTTCCTCCCCCTTATTCTTTCCTGTGTCCCTCATCTCTCATCAGGTATTCTTTCCCTTCCCAAAGAGAGGCGACTCACCAGGTGGCATGTTTGCTATGAATAGGCAAGGAGGATAAGAATATAAACTGTTTTCTTTGATTTGATTGAGGCCAAGGGACAGTTGGAGAAGTAGAGATGGGGACATAAATAGAAGTATGTGCAGAGCCAAGTACAGGTGGAGGGTTGGAAGATTTGGTCATGCCGAGGGTGCTGAGAAAGTAGTTTAGTTGCGTCAGAAGGATGAAAGGTAGAGGAAAAAGGAGGAAAGCTTTTCTAGGAGCAGGACTTGCGTGTAAAGGAAGCAGGTGCATGAGTGAGGACGGCTGGACAGTCTGCCTGGCCGAATACCCTCCCTGGCCATGGGGGATGCCGCCAGAGGGGAAGCTCGATCGGGTCTAGATGGGGAATGACCTTGATTTTTTTTTTTTAGGGAGATGGATTTGGTGAGAAATGTTTGTCAAAGCAATCACAAAGACTCTGTAGAATCCTAATTCTCAAATATATGATCGAGATAATCTGGGACCCTCATGAGAAATGGCCCCCACTTAACCAAGCTTGTGAATATGTCATGAAATCTGTCGCTTGGTAAACACATAGCTCAGTAGATATCTATCCTTTTAGTCAGCCTTGCTTCTCCACATACAAGTAAACAGATGTTATTTATGGAAATGGTGAGTGATGGGCTGATAACAAATGCCTCCATTTACTTCTCTTTAGGAAAACAACAAATGTGGAGATAAATAAATCCTGATTCAGTTCCAAAATTAAGGGACAGAAAATTTGAACCATGTGAAGCATATCTAACCCCCTTTTACTGTAAGGAGCCCATGCAAACTAGCTAAACTGAATGAGCATTAGAGATGGAAGGCTGGTATGTGTTCACTGCTTAGTAATTTGTTCTGTTCACTCAGGGACGATAGTGACACTCCCCTCTTATTGGTGGTATGTCAGCCTCTCCCCCCATGACCATGATGTGGCATCAAAAGCCTTGTTGCTGCTGCCAGAGCTGGCGTAGGTTTTTAAGGGAGGTAGAGATTTTCACATGAAAAAAATGCATCTTTTAAATGGTATTGCTCCCTTTGGAGACCCTCTGACAAAGAGTAACATCTTAAATGTTGATGGTTAAAAAAATTGCTTGGCAAACTCATTTAACCTCATTTAAGTATGGTTCCCATGATTGTCCGCATTCTAGATCCAGGTGGAAGATTGCATTGGCAACTCAGAACTGAGAAAATAGATCCAGTGAGCTTCCCCTCCCTCCCTGACTTTCTTCTTTGCTTCTTTTAAAGATATGAACTGACCGAAGTCCTGTCATCTTGGGGATGTGTTTCTTCAACTCTTTATCCCAGCGTGTCAAAGACCATGGTCCCTTCGGGATGGGGTGGCGACAGTAGGTTCTCTGTTGTACAGGATTAGGAGCAGAGGAGAGAGTTCCAGAGAGGCTGAAGACAGGTGAGGTTTTAAAGGCGCCTCGAGGACAACACTATGGGACAACCTGGTACAGTTTCAGGCCACCAGGACTGTCCCTTTCTGCCTCCGATTGCGGTGCTTTTAGCAAGGGACTGCCATCCAGGGTCTGTCCTGAATTTTCCCGGGGGGCCCTCATTTACAAACTGCAGTAGGCCTAGACCATGGACTCCCCTCGGGGTCTAGTGTGTCAAAGAAAAACATCTTAGAGGAAAGGTCAAGAAAATGGAAACGTCAAAAAGCCATTGGTTTGTCTAGTTCTCCGCTTTTATTACCCACTGTATTTTCTTTCCCCAAACACCAGGTCACATTCTGCTGGTTAAGTAAACTACGTGTTGGGTAAAAGCTAGTCTTTTGACTGTAAAATATATTATACCTTCAAACATACTTGATTTTGTTCCAGGGACAAAAAATAGGACATTTAAAAAATAGTTTTACAGAAGGGAACTTACGATGGCTGGTATTTAAAGAGGGAAAGCTCCAAGGCAAAAAGGGGAGCTAAAGTCCCCTGGTCTCGAGCTGCGCTTTTCAAAGTCCTGCCGCCAGGGGCATGGGCGCCGGGACGCCGGGCAAGGCTGCAGGTGGGGAAATGTGGTTCTAGGCGAAAATCTTAGTTCTTAACTCTCGAGTCGAGGCAAAACAAAGATTAAATGAGTGAAACAGGAAATTAGACCTGACTCCTGAAGTAAGTGGGAATTTGGGATAAAGTCTATTATCTTTATTGCCAGATCTCTGCTGAGTCCTTCAGCCAGTCTCAAGCAGGGAACCACAATGTGGTTCTCTTTTTTGGTAGTTTTTATGGCCTGGTGACAAGTCACATCTGATCATAGAATCTGGGTGGCAGTGTTTTTAATTTCCTGGTTGTTCTTTGCCTAACAAAGGGAGTGGATACTTAGTAAATCACAAATATGTTTATTATAAACTCTACTCCATACACATCATAAATTTTATTTATAAAATTAGAGGAAGTTTCCATCATTTGTCAATTTAATTTTTTACATATTGTGAAATTTTTGGGAGCAAATAAGTGTCCATTTTGCTATTGAAAAGTGTTTGGGAAATTTCTGTTTCCTGTTGTTTACTCTCACTTATTCTCTCATTGGCATGTTTAATTGAAAAATTTTACTTTTTTCTATCCCTGACCATTTTGGGGTAACGCTTTAATGATTTTGGGAAACATGTGTTTTTTGCTGGTTGCAGGGTTTCCTGACTAACAACTGTGCTTTCCCTGAACTGAAATGTTTACAGCCAAAACATTTCTCTCTGGCAAACATAGCATAGAACAAGTATATTTTGAGGCTTAAGGTTTCATAGACATGTTCTGTGTTTTTTTTTTAACACTGCTAACAGTTACCCCATCCATAAGTATTATTTGTTTTTTAGCTTCCCGCAGTCAAGTTTTTTCATTCATTTAATTATTTCTTGAGCACTCACCGTGAGACACATATTGGGTATATAGCAGTGACTAGACTCTCATGGAGTTTGTGTTCTGATGACAATAATCAAACACTCAGTATATAAAGTATTTTTATAGTACACAGGAAATGTAAAGCAGGATATGGGAGATAGGTAAGGTGTGGGGGTGTTGCAGTTTTATGGCAGATAGTTGGGAAAGGCCTCTTGATCATATGACATTCTGGAGAAGCCTTGAAGGAGGTGATGGAGGAAACTGTGGCCTTCTGGGGAATGATGTGCTAGGCAGAGGGAACTGGAAGTACAAAGTCCCGAGAGAGGTGTACCCAGTATTTGAGGAATAGCAAGGGACCCAGTGTGAGAGGGCTGGGGAGAGGTGTAGCGATGAGGTCACGGAGGTCGTCACAGCTGTGGAGGGCCTCACAGGCCATTGGCTTGTATTCTGATTGAGTTTGGAAGCCACTGCAGGGAGGGGTGCCATGATCTGATTAGCATACATTAAAAAGGATGCTCTTGAGTGCTGTGTGGAGAATAAACAGTGGGAAGGCAAGAGCTGAAGCTGGGTGTCCAGCTAGGAGACTGTTGACATAATCCAGACAGAAGACGATGGTGGATTGCACCAGAGTGTTGCGTTGGAGTTGCTGAGAGATCTTCCGGAAATGGAGCTAACAGGATTTGCTGCTGTATTGAGTCTCAGGTGATAAAAGGTCCAGAACAGACCTGCCATTTTCTGAGATGGGGGAAGACTTGCAAAAGAATAGGTTTGGATTTAGGCACTTGAGACATTAGACCTCTGCCTAGTGAAGTTCCATAAGCAGTTGGGTAGTTGGGTTTTTGGACACACACGCATCTTCAGCACCTACATGCACACACGAGGGAGTGGCGGTCCAGGCTAGACTCAAACATTTTTCTATGTAGAAGCCTGTAGATGGTACTTAGATCCATGCACTGGGACAGGCTGTCATCATCTAGGGAGCTAGGAAAGAAAAGAGAAGGCTCTAAAGACGGAACTCACTGGCCGTGGAGGTGGGAGAGAGAAGCAGGAGCGAGTAGGGCCACCCGTAAGCCCGGCGAAGAAAGTACATTTTATGAAGCAGCGTCCTGCCGTCAGATAAGCTGAAAGTCTGAGTAAGAAAGAGTCAGAGGATTTGCTGTTGGATTTGGTAATGCGGAGGCCACGGGTGACCTTCACATGGGTAGTTTTGGCAAGCGCTGACAGGGAGAGCTTGATTGCAGCAGGTTCAAGAGAGAACGGGGACGGAGATGTCCGGTGAGCGGCTGTAAGGGGAGCAGAGAAGCAGAGCGGAGACTTTCAGCCTTTTTCATCTCACGGCACACGTAAACTAATGACTGAAATTCTGCAGTATGCTAAAATATATATTGTTTTGCCGATCTGACTAAAAAGAGATATAATTTTGATTCACTCACACCGGACGGCTATTGTTGTGTTGGTTGTTGTCATTTTTTTATTTGACAATCTAAGGGAAAAGAGGTCAGTGCTGCTGGCTAAATAGTAGGGTATTGCATGTTTTAAAAATTCTTGTGGCACATTGGTTGAAAGTCCCTGAACTAGTACATTATCTGCAGTGGAGTGGAATGGGGACAAGCAGTGGTGGGGTATCCTTGGACAGCAGCGAATAATGCATTGCAGCTTGTTTGCACACTAACAGGAATGAATTGAGACGGAAGTCTCTGAGTAGGCAAGAGAGGAAGGGGACCCATTGCTTCAGTGGAGAGGTTGGCCTTAGAAGGACCACCTCCTTTACCTGGAGGAAAGCAGGACAGCTACAGGTCCAGCTAAGTTGGGTAGGCTTGGGTCTTAATATATAGTTTCTGTTTTCTCAGTGAAACGACAGGCAAGGTCATACTTGACTGTGCCTAACTAGGGAACATCTGCATTTCTGCCCAAATGAATATTTTGGGGACTGTATTTATGTTTTCAAACATGGTATACATTTAATTGCTGCTCTTTGATGAGCAGTAAGCAGTTCTTTCAGAAACTCGGAATATTTCCAAAAATATATTCTCTTATTAAATGATTTAACATACTCTTCATCTTTGCCTGTCTATAGGTCTGTTTCCTTATGGTGTAAAAATGGAAGGAAATCATATATGTATGTGTAAGAGAAAGACGAATAGCTGACATACAGTTTCCTTCAGTAAATAAATATTAAGGGAGAATTGAGAGGAGGGGGAGGAAGGTCAGGCGTTTTAATTTATATTGCCAGTGTAGCAACGGTTTATCTTTGTACCTCTTCATTTAGTTGCTTATCCCTGGAAAAACTCAAGAGAGATGGTGTTGGAATGTAACTGTAGATTATCTGAAGAAGTGCCCACATCAGAACTAGAAGCTCACCCGAGTCCCCTCTTGGAGGGTTTTCCAGGGCTGGAGCAGTCTGATGAAGTAACAGATCTGATATTCATTTCTCTTTACATACACCTTTCTCAAGGAACACAGAGTATTCTGTGGGCATTATTTTAACAGTCCAGGAGGGGTTACGCAAGCCTGGAGAGCTGAACAATCAAGTCTTGTTATTCTAAGCATTATTTAATACTTTTATGATTTGTCCTTCAAAGAATTCTTGGCCTTCAGGCAAACAAGGAACTGCAAGTGGAAGAATTAGCTGTTAGCTCAGTTTCTGTCCCACGTGACCTGTGTACGGAATCAGCTCCGAAGTCTCCTGAAACTGGCCTCAGTGAATGGGCAGGGGGATAGCTTTTAACCACAGCGAGGCTACCTCTCCTTCCCAGAGGATATTGCCTGTGTTGGTGGGTCCTTGGTGTTTGAGTTGGATGGTGCCGAAGTGCTGTCGCAGCATTCTGGATGAATGCAGGGGAGACGGTATTTGTTCATGACATCTGATGTGAGTCTTGAACTTGTTCTATTTATTTCTTTGGCTGCCTTGGCTTTTGGTCACATCCTCGTCTGATGACTGAAAGAGGGCAACTGTGCTCTTTTCTAGACTGAAGTCCATTTGTCAGGAACCATTTTCACATTTTTGAATTCTTTTCTCTGTCATTAACGATGGGGAAGCAGCAATGAAAGCTTTTTATATGGAAAGGGTATCGGCTTCCCTTCCATCCCGGTCGCCATTCACTCTGAATATCTGTGGTTTGTTTTACACCGTGTGCCAGCGCCTCTTCTTGGAGGTATAAATTCACACAGGGGCTGGCAGAAGCTGCAGACAGGATGTTGACTCTTGAGTGTCTTGACTGACTGACTGACTAGGAGGCCCAGCGGAGGTGCTACACGGCTCCAGGCAATCGGTACTCCTAGCCAAGCCCCTAAAACTCAAGGTCTGAAAGTGCTTGCTTGAGATTTCTGGGGCCGATTTACCTTACGGGGATCTAAAAATTATATTTTTTTTCGTCAGAAGGACCAAGCATGTAAAAACTGTGCCCACACTTTTCCCTATTAACTCCCAACTGACCTGACACTTGCTGCTCAGATTCGTGATTCTTAGTCAGCCCATAGATGCTGCTAGGGATGGTCTGCTGCTGGTTTGACCATGGGCTTCCGTTTCCTCCCTGGCAAAGTGAGGCCTGGACCATGACGGCTCCGGCATCCATTGAGTTCCCAGTCTCTTTGGGGTTGTACGGTCATCCTTTGGGTCACTTCATTTATTGCATATTTATTTGGTACCTGCTGTATGCAAGGTACCAGAGGTCCTCGAGTGTTAATTTATTCAGGCATCTGAGGAAGGTGCCTCTTAAAGACCAAATGGCCTTCGCAGGAGAAGCCACTGTTACCTAGTCCTCACTGAACTCTTCAGAGATGAGTGGTATTGTCTTCAGCTTGTCACATGTGAGGAATTTGAACCTTGGAGCGGGTTTAAC
Organism: Mormoops blainvillei; assembly: GCA_004026545.1. Taxonomy (NCBI): domain Eukaryota; kingdom Metazoa; phylum Chordata; class Mammalia; order Chiroptera; family Mormoopidae; genus Mormoops; species Mormoops blainvillei. The sequence continues at coordinate 156,214 of PVJD01003212.1, read as the reverse complement.
TTAGTTTGTAGTACTTTAAAACTTAAACTGTTTTTGGCCAGGTAGCTCAGTTGGTTAGTGTGTTGTCTCAGTATGCCAAGGTTGTGAGTTTGATCCCCAATCAAGGCACGTACAAGAATCAACCGATGAATTCATGGATGAGTGGAACAACAAATTGGTGTTCTCTCTTTGTCTCTCTCTCTCTCTCTTTCTCCCTCTCTCTCCCCCTCTTTCTCTCTAAAATCAATTCAAAAATGAAAACACAAAAGATATTGTTAAAAAAAATCACATTCTTTACATGATACCTTAGATATTTGGAAATGATGTTAAAGGAGTGGGAATAGAAAAGTGCATTTTCTAATCTATTTAATGTTTGTGGAGATCCTTTTAAAGCTATGAATGACAACCTGGTGTCAACCAGAGTTTTCAATACCGATTTTGAGGTTGACTGAAGTTATTTATAATGAAAAAATAAATGCTTGGTGAAGGACACAGGAGGACTCGCTGAGAATACAAGTGTCTGTTTTAGAATTAGATTACTTTATACTAGAATTCTTGTAAAACACAAGGGGAAATATGACATAGAATGTATCTTCTGCTTCCAAGAAGATGTGAACATTGTAAAAATCAGAATTAAGTCATATGAAACTGTCTCTGCCTTTTTGAAAATCCAGATGATTCTAAGCCAATTTTTTTTTTTTTTTGGCAAAGAAGTGGAATCAGTTTTTAAAAACAATAGGCTCGGAGATTCTCAAGTGCCTATAAAGTGACTACTGTAGCTGGGAGATGCAATGGGAATAATGATGAAGTGCTTGCTTTTTTTGGATGTCTCAGTTTGCCTAAGTGAGCATAAGTTAACTGATGATATGAGCATCTGCAGGGCAGGTGCTACAAGTTAATGCCAGAGAAGACAAAATAGCTGGCACACCATTTCTAATTTCATTATGGTAACCAAGAGCCAGAAAAAATATAAGTTTATGTTCTTTTGAAGTAGGATGCTGTTGTCCCTTTTTTTATCCTTGGGCTTCACACACTTACACAAAGTATTCTCAAGATATTTATAAGCATGGTTTGACAACTTAGAGTGTAGGCTGATTTTTTTTTTTTTTTTTTTTTTTTTAGTGCTACTGTAAAGAATAAAACTAGGTAAATTTTGTTTGATTGTGAAATCCGAATTCTGTTTTAGTTTTTAAAATTTCGGAGATACAGTCTTAGGAAAGTGTTGAATGTCCTATGAGTGTTTAAAGCAATGGTTGGCAAAAATTGTTTCTTTAAATAAAGTATTATTGGAACACTGCTACCCCCATCTGTTTACATATTGTTTTTGACAGGCTGCTTTCCTGTTACCACAGCAGAGCTGAGTAGTTGCAACAGAGTCCTTTAGGCCTAGAACCCTGAAGTATTTATGATTTGGCCCTTGATAGAAAGTGTTGACGTTCTGGTCACCCACAAGGGTATCTCCTCACCTCAGGTTGTGTCCTGATCTCATCCTGTGTTGGAACCACTGGTGAATGAATAAGAAATGGTCTTGGAAAAACATTTGAAAAGAACTGTGAGAGTGTTTATGCTCCGGAGGAATGGTTTTCTTCTGTAAAGTGGCCAGCCCAAGCTGACGTCTTCACATCCCTTCTAACTTCAGCTTTCTTTGTTTCTGGGGCAGTTGTCTTTCAGTACTTGAAGGGCCATCCTAGGGAAGAGGCATTAGATGGGGAACTCTGGGGAGCTGAATTAGGAATAATGGGTACAGTGGACTGTGAGGACATACTTCAACTAAAGAAAGAAGAGCACTTGCTAGGAACTGCCCCTAACTCAATGCGCTGTCGTAGCGGGTAATGAGCTCCCCTGTCACTAGACAGGTTGAAATAAAGGTTGTGACTGAGGACCTTGGAGACCCCATTCCAACCTTGAAATTCTAATGGTGTATTTGGTTAAGGTTCTTTCTTCCCAAGCTCAGATTTTGACCACAGTTTATTTTGTTGAGGGCCTATAGAGGCCTCTTGGATGATTTTCTGAAAATATAATCTTGGTCAAATCAGAGCAGTATAAGAGGAGAGTGTTGCTTCTGGAGGGCAGGGATAGCAGAGGAAAGGGTGACCCAGAGCCAGTCTCCATCACAGTGACAACAGGGAGGGCGCTGCTTCCTGTGAGCTGTAAAGCCTCCAAGATGGACCATCTGTCTGCAGCTGCTGCTGCCATCTTTGCTTTCTCCCTGAGCCCTGTAAAGAGGAAAGACTGGCTGCCATGGATAGAGAAGTCGGTATTGCACTTTGCCAGAGAGTTTATTCTGGGACATGACTGTGAACAGCAGTTCTGGGTGAGGCCATACCTTCTCTGTGCAGCTTTGCAGTTACAGTGTAAAAGCAGCCATAGACAATGCATAAATGAATGAGTTTGGGTGTGTTTCAGTTAAACGTTATTTACAAAAGCAGACAGTGGGCCAGATTTGAATCTGGGGCCATAACTTGTGGACCCCTGATACAGACATTGAAAGTTAGAACTGGCTGGAAAACATCAGTTCCAGTTCTCTCGAGGGTGAAATGGCATGTCCAAAGTCATACCATGGTTGAGCCAAAATTAAAACCCAGAACTTGACATGTATTTTTATTTAAAAAATTTGTAGTCCTCGCCCAAGGATATGTTTATTGATTTTTAGAGATAGAGGAAGGGGGTGGAAAGAGAGAGAGAGGGGAAGAAAAGAGGAACATTGATTGGTTGCCTCCAGTACATACCCAGACTGGGGATTGAACCTGCAACCTAGGTATGTGCCCTGAGAAGGAATTGAACCCCCAACCTCTTGGTGCATGGAATGATGCTCCAATCAACTGAACCACCCAGGCAGTCAGAATCTGATGTTTAGATTTGTGCTTATTTTGTGGTTTTGCACTGCCTCTGCCGTGCAGTCAAGTTATAGCATTTCGTTAAGAGAGGGCCATGCGAGTGAAGGAATTACCTGCCTCAGGTGGCCTCTGAGCGGCAGCAGTGAGAGCCCCAGGATGGTATTTGAATAGCGGCAACTGTTTAGCCCTGTGACCTGGCCGCCTCGCTTTTCCTGAGAGGGACCCTGTTCACAGTAAAACAAAATATATGTTGCATACATTTATACGGAGAAATAATGCCCCAGAGTTGTGAAAAAGAAATGGGCTCCCGCAGCTGCGTCACAGGATTCGATCACTTCAGCTGAGAGTGCCAGGAGATTTGAGACAGATGTTTTCAGACATGCCGCATGCCTAAAACATTTCCAGGGGTCGGGCTGCAACAGTGACTTCATAAGTGGAGAAACAGGGAAAGTATGCAAGGCGAGGACACAAGACTTTATTCACCACTAGGTGCATGGCCAACCCCTTTGCATTACATCTGCCTGACAGGGTTGGCTCTTTCATCTGTCGTGCCCTCGGTACTGCTCTTTGTCTGCCCGTGAATAAAGTGCAGCATTGTGGTTAGTAATCCCACTCCAGTGACTCGACTTCAAATGTGGTTTTGGAGTGCATCCCAGAGTTCTGTTTGCTAAGCTTCCTACTCCTGTTTCAGAGACACCACTGGATACAGAGCAGCGAGCACTAAAGGCTTCCCTCTTTCCTTAAACCTGTCGGGTTGTGGGCTCTCTCTTTTCCCCTCTCGCTCCTTTCCTTTCTTTTTTTCCACTTTTTTTTTTTTTAAACCTTCCAAGGCAAGTTCATGGATACTAAGCTGATGTGTTTGTTGTTCTTTTTCTCCCTGCCTCCGCTCCTAGTGAGTAACCACACTGGTCGCATCAAGGTGGTCTTTACTCCGAGTATCTGTAAAGTGACCTGCACCAAGGGCAGCTGTCAGAACAACTGTGAGAAGGGGAACACCACCACTCTCATTAGTGAGAATGGTCATGCTGCCGACACCCTGACGGCCACGAACTTCCGAGTGGGTGAGTTGAGTCCCTCCATGGTCCCTCAATGTCCTTACCAAATAGTGTTATGAGATCGCAGCACTGAGACCCCCCTCCCCTGCCCATTCACACACTGCTCTCTGCTTGAATAGGTGTCTGTCTATGAGTGTAAATGTGCTTTTTTCATGAGATCGTTTAAAGTACTTTCAGAATAACTTTCAGCCTGGGTATTGATTTCTTAGAGAAATGGCACCTGGGATGTGACCCCTTATTGCTTATCATTGATGCAGCCGAGTGACGATGGGGAGGTATCAGCCGGATGGGAGGCAGTGGATTTAGATGAAGACTGTAAACCACAACGTGCGCTGATCAACTTCAGATCTTCTCAGGGATACATAGAATTTTCGTTAGATTTGACTCACGTTGTAAAATTTGGAAGGTGGTGATTAAATTTAAATTTTTACTTCACAAAGAGCTGTGTTGTAAAGAAATTTTTAAAATTGTCAAACTGCTGTATTTTGCTTGTGGAAAGGGATACAGACTTGCATCTTTAGCTATGTTTCTGCTCTGTATCAAAAGACTGAACTATAAATTGATATACTATGTGGATTTAGGGGGATATATGCTAGTGGATTGCTATCAGCACTGGAACCTTTTAATATTTCATAAATAATTTAAATATGAACTATAGTCGTTGCTGACTGCAAAAAAAGGCTTTTTACTTTAAAAATTTTTTTTGTTTCTTTTTTGTAAGTGGAGAAAGTATTGCGGTCCACTGAATGCTGTCACACTGCCAGGTTGTCATTCAATACAGTATTTTTGTCACAGAAAAATGTCTTTTATTATTTTTTGACCAATTATGGTTTGCCATGTGTACTCAAATAATCACAGACACCCACGTTACTTTATGAGTTACTCACAAGAATAACCCAAATGTCAGACAGATAATAACACTGGCTAGATCTGGTCTTTTTATGGAATATTGCTGTTTAGTCTTGGGAGTGTATGTCTGGGGGGCAGGACAAGGGAGGGTGTCTATTTCAAACGGATTTCCATCAAGACAAAACACAGGGAGGCAACTTCGGGTCCTTATTTGCTCTTCGATAATTCTGCTTTGTGACTCCCAATCCTTACGAGGTCTAACTAGTGTATTCTTGTTAGTCTGTACTTGGAAACAACTGGTGCCCATAGGTGCTATTTAAAAGGAAGGGTATTGTGAATTTCCTGGCTATGATAGGGGTACTTTGGGCATATTTTTAAAAGAATTTAGCAGTTAAGTGCCAAATGGCACCTTGTGCTCAGCAGGGCAGAGAGCCGAGTCTAATGGGAAGTGTGTTGAACTGATGATCAGGAAACTGGATTCTGGTCCTTGTTGTGCCACCGACTACTGGCTCATCCGCAGGGCGTGACAGTTCATATTTCTGAGCCTCAGTTTTTCTCATCCATAAAATAAATGGCTTGTCTTTAGTGACCTCTAAAATTCAATCCATCTCTAAAATCGTGTGACTTTGTAAGAGTAATAAGTAATATTCTTTTCAGACTTTTTCGGAAGGTTTCAGACAAGGAGGGGAAGGGAAAAGACAATCCCAAGCAGGTTATTACGGGCCCAATGGCTTTTTTCACTTTTCCTTTTCTTGATTGTTTTCCTTTCTCTTGTTGCTTTCCCTCCTCCGTCACCAACTACATTTGCTTCCTGCCTCCTTGCATTTTTCATAAATCCTTACGGTAGGAACGACAGAGTGATCGGATGGGTGGTAATTTTTTGGCTTACAGTGTTTTCATTTTGAAACTAAATATTTAAAGACTTTGAGAAACAGAGGAAGTGTGCTTGTTAAAACACGTTACACACTTTCCTCTCTGGCATTTAAGCAAATGTTGAGGAACAGAATACACATAGTCTGTTCACAATACAAAGTGTAGAAAAATTATTTACAAAAATATTTCAAAGCTCAAACTCGATTCTGCCACAATAGGACTGGCAGCGTCCTTTAATGAAAGAGAGTGAGAGAAAGGGAAAGAGAAAGGAAGAATAGTAATGGACAGTTTCACACTGGAAGTCATGTAGACTATTCCATTTACATTCTGAGCTATTTCTCTCACCTTTTTACATTTTAATTCAAATACTGGACAATTTGAGGGACATGTTTTAATTTTTTAAAGAATTCTAATTTTGCAAGATTTATAGATTATGATTCTTCAGAAAAATTTTAGAAAGTCATTTTTCAGACATACAAGATATCTTTGGGGCCTTTGGTGGTTTAATATAACTTTATTAATTACGTAGAAAAAGTGGCTTTCTAGTTTATTTCTTTTCTCTCTCTCTATTAGTTTATAGTATGTTAAACTTTCGCCAAATAAGATATATATGGAAAATAGTACACTGTGAGGAAAATCCAAAATTTACTGTAATTTTAGTTAGCTAACCTCCTTGGCCTCTGATTACTTCTTAGCTGCTATCTTTGGTAACTTAAGATGAGGGCCGGCAAAATTTTTCTATGAAGGGCCAGGTGGTAAATATTTCAGACCTTGCGAGCCATATAGTTTGTACCCCAGCTACTCAACTCTGCCCGGGTTATGGCAGCAGCCGCAGACAGTGTGTACGAGAATGGATGTGGCTGCGTTGCAGAAATAGTCAGTTGGCCAGATTTGGTTTGTGTGCCGTAGTTCGCTGACCCCAGCTCTAAGGAGTCACAGTAATACAGGGAAAACCACGTGGACTTCATAGACAAGACTCCTTATTTAAATAATCCATTTCGATAATCAGAACAGCAGAAGTAATTTTGAACATTTACATGGTGATTTACAGTGTTTTTGTTTTTGTTTTTTTTTTTAAAGTGGAACAGATATTGTTGCCGCCGCTTTTTTTCAATAAGGAAACAGGCATAGGGGCTTGTGTGAGTTTGCCTTAGTATACAGCACATCAGTGGGGACTGGAACTTAGATCTCCTTATGTCCCCTGTTTACTTAACTCCCTGAGGTGTGACTGTGTTGTATAGGAGGGGCAAGGTGAAGGACCTCATGCAGGGTTGAGTTTGTGGGAAGTCTGGATGGTGTAACAGAAAGTAAACAGCCGAGAGGCCAACAGCCCTGGGTTCAGGTCCTGGCTGCATCATGACCGTTGGGCGCGTGCTGGCTGTCCGCCTTCTGGGGCCCAGGTCGTTCATTTACACAACACAGGTAGTAACAGGTACGCAGAGGAGGGCTCCGTAGCAGGCACAGGGATGTTGCTAGTCTCCTCCATCTGTCCCGCTTTTTCTGTGGCGGCCTTTCTGGTCTGGGGTGATGGTAAGTCTGGGCTCTTCAGACTGGAGAGGCAAGTGCGTTTTTTATTACTGTTAGGCACACACGCTCTGCTCTTGAGCAGTCAGTTGGGGAGATCTTAAGTATAGATCTTAAGTGTAACATCCCCTTGATATGATTTTAAATGTGAGGCCTGCATGAGGATGATATCCAAGGGAAATACTCTGAGATTTTAGAATAAACTCATTTTTATGAATGCGATATTGGTCCGATGTAACAGAATATTTACATTAAGTGGCATTTCCTATAATATAAGCAGACTTTTCATTATAACCTTTTTTTTTGTGGAATTTTGAGCTTTGCCTCCTTGCTTTTCCTGCCTTTGCCTTTTTCAGAAATGGAAACACGTCCCCAGTTGGGTGGGCCAGCAGGTTAACTGTTGTTGCTTTAATGGATTCTTTCCATTCCATAGGGATATAATGAAGATGACCTTCTGGTATTTTTAAGTTGTTTATAGAGTCGTAAGTTCCTCTAATAAGAAGAGCATAGGAATTCATGTTGTCACAACTAGAGTATTTCAAATAAAATAATTCTGTCCCTTGGCATAAGTTATTTGTAGAGACATTGAAAAGCAATCATGATTGCTAAAATAACACGGTTGGTTTATATGATGCTTTCTCTAAAAGGCTACCAGGGACTGACGTTCCATTAGCACCAAATGAATAACTATAAAAAATATTTGACAGTTTAAAAAGGATGTTACCGTATGTTACTTTATTTGATGCTTATTTCCCCTGAGAAAAGTAAATGGTGGTATCCTATTTTGTAGATGTGAGTATCAAGGCTTTTGTGGTTTGATTAAATGTGACTTTAAGTCAGTTTCCCTAACCCAAAGTCCAAATATCTCCCGCCCTCCCATGTTGCCTCCCGTGATTGTATAGTAGGTGATTGTATAAAACACTGCATTAGGTTTTCCAAGAGAAGCCAATCCTAAAGCTGCCCTCAGAGAGCTTATGCTTTAAGGAGGAGATGGGGCATGTATGTAAATAACCCTAATTCAAGGTGGAAATCTTTCAGCAGGAACCTGGAGGAGGAGCTATCATTTCTAGCAGAGGAAGGATGCTTTGAGAGAAAAGTGGCTGCATGCAACTTTTTCTGTTTGTTTACCAGGCTCCCTGCTACATGCCCCACCCCGCCTCCCCGCTGCTGAACCGGTTGGCTCATGGTGGGAGCTGTGTAGATGCATGTGTCTGATTGGAGACTGATGGGGGTAGTTCTATTTGAAACACTGGGAGGTTCCAAAATAAAGGTGGATGGGAAGTAGAGAGGAGGGAAAGGTAAATTTGATATGGGAAGGATTTACCCATCAAAATGAGGCGTGGAGGCAAGAAGAAGGCACAGGTGGTTCTGGAAATTGGGAGTAGCTTCCCTTAGATGTAGAAAGAATGAAAGGCAATGACAGACGACAAGTCTGGGAAAGTAGATTGGGGCAAGGCTATAAAGTGCTTTGACTTCAAGCTTAGGAATTAGGACTTTACTCTTTCGAATCTTACTGACATGCTCTGGAAAGGGAACATTGATATTTATCATCTTGAAAAAAAGAGGGAAGTTAAGTTTTTAAGGTCAGACACCAGCGTTTTAATAGTCTAAATAGGCTTCTGAGCAGCGCATGGCGACGGTGACAACTTGTAGGCACGTGGTGTTGCTCTGAGGCCGGCCCACCGCTCTACGCTGGGATCTCCCCTTGAAGGTCACATCAGCAGCTTGGCTCTGCCGCATTCGGATGGGGAGTGGGGGCCGGCCATGCTGCTATGCTCGTTATGTAGGTTCTCCTCTCAAGGAGGGAAGAAAATGCTATCACAGTGAGGCACTAAATAAACCAACAGAACTGCTCAAGGAGGGGCGGACATTGAGATTTTATTTTTCTGGCAACTTAGTTCGCACACTGAATCTTTCGTCGTTTGCCAGTTGTCATTGTTTGGATCCCTCGATGTTTATCCAGCACAGAAACCAATCCAATACCAACATGTCACTTTTTGATTAACTGGGGCATATATTTTCCCCATAATGCATGGGTACAGGCTTTATGTTTTTTAAAGATGATCCAATATAGTACTAAAAGAAGGCCATTGCCTTTCATTTGGGCAGTCTGGAATGAGTAAGAAGTTGTCAAAGAAACTACTCTCACATACAACCTTTTCAAATTACTAGTAGTATTATTATTTTTTAATACTTACCTGAGGATATGTTTATTGATTTTAGAGAGAGAGGAAGGGAGAGAGAGAAACAGAGAAATATCGATGTGAAAGAGAAACATTGATCAGTTGCCTCCTGCATGTGCCCCGACTAGGGATTGAACCCACAACCTAGGTATGTGCTCTGACTGGGAATCAAACCTACAACCTTCTGGTGTACGGGATGATGCTCCAACCAACTGAGCCACCTGGCTGGGGCGCAAATTATTTTATTTTCTAATACTGAATAAATGTCATAAAATAAAGCATTTCCTTTTTTATTTTATTTAGGCTGTGGAAAACCCATGAAAGGCTGGTATTGGGAACACCAATTCATTTACCATATTTTTATTGAGCACCTGCTGTGTGCCAGGGATTGGTTTAGACATTAGGGATATAGCAATGAACAACAGTGACAAACTCCTTGACCCTGCAACATTAAAAGAAATAGAATGTGGCTGTACGACATGTGTGAATCTTGAGGACATTACGCCAAATGAAATGAGCCAGTCACATGAAGCAAATACTCTATGAGTCCACTTATATGAGATACCCAGAGCAGTCATAGAGGGAGAGAGCAGTGGTCGTCAGGGGTTGGTGGATGCGGGGAGATAAGGAGTTGTGTCAATGGTACAGAGTTTCCATTTTGCAAGATGAGAAAGTTCTGGAGATGGAAGGCACAACAGTCTGACCGCACTTGACACTACAGAACGGTGCACTTGGACATGCTTATGATAGTAAATTTTATGTTGCATGTGTTTTACCACAATTAATAAGACTAAAATGGGTACTACCAGAAATAAACTGTAAGAAGCATTCTATATGTTACAGTGCCAAGAAGTGATAAGTGCTGTGAAGAAATACAGTGCTGCGGGGTGGCTCTCTGGTGAGATGCTCTGTGAACAGAGACCCCAGTGGTGTGAAGAGGGAGCTCTGTGAGGGAACGTCACAACTTCGTAATCGAGCTCTGTGACAGTGGTTGTTATTTTATTTACACTGTGGGACACCTCCAGAGGCTGGTATTAGGAGGATTTATGTAAGCTTTTCTGATATGTCTTGTTGGGTAAGGTTTTATCTGGGTATTGATACTGTACTGTTTTTGGGTATTCTGTATGTAATATCTGTAGATAAAGAGCCTCCTACACAAAAGATAGAGGGAAGCAAGTCATTGGGTTAAAAAAAAAAGGTCCTGGAATTATTACAGAAGGAATCCTGCTTATTTATAATAAAAAGTATAGGGACTTTGATAAAGAAATGAATTACCAAAAATATTATGAGGGGAGAACCAAAAAACCCTGGAATTTATTTATAAAAAATGGTGTATTTATTCTTATTTGTTTAAACTTCAGTCACCTGTGAAGTACTCTCCATTTGATGCATACACCCATGGAGACCTTTTTTTCCACTGTTCAGAAGAGTTTTTGAACTTGTCAATTTTGGTGTCTTTTTGTACTTCTGCCATTTCTGTTTTTGTTTCACCTCTTCCCCATTGGCGAGACAGTTCCCTTTGAGGACTTTCTTCTTCCTGGGAAACAAACAAACAAAAAGTCACCCGGGGCAAGGATTGGGTGGATAGCGAGGGAAGGGCAGAGGGGTCATGCTGATTTCAGTCCAGAGTTGCTGAACGCTCAGTGTGGTGAGGGCAGGTGTGCCCCTAAATCACGCATCATCAAATGGGCAAAGGCATTGAAAGAGTCTTCAAATAAAATTCACTAAAGCCAAACGCAGCCTCTCACAACAACACCAGCTGATACAGAGGGGTTCCTAGAACACTCACCTAGCATGGGAAACCTGTACCACAAAGGGCTTGTGTTCCAGAAGATAATTCCTGTTTTTTGGGAGACCCCCCCCTCCCCCCCCCGCCATATGTCACCTCCTTCTCCAACATTATTTTGGTGTGGAGCTTTCTTCTAAGGAAGGGAAATAAAATTGGTTCCCACTTCCGAGGGCAGGGGGCTGTGTGTAAAGGGGAGAGGGCCTGGCAAAGGAGTGCTGCATGGGCAGGTGGTTCCAAGGGTCAGTTGGACCGAGGAGGGGCATGACCCTCTGAACCAAAACCAGGGAAAAATGAGGTCCTACTTGGTTGAAGAGGAAGATCCTTGAAGATGAGGAAGTAAGCGGTGTCCCAGTGCTAGTATAAGAGACTAGGGCTGTAGTCAGGACAGTTTTGAAGAAACTAACCTTTGGCGAAGGGGAGGGGTCAGCAGTTGGCTGGCTCAATGAGAGAGGCATGTGTGAGTGATATTCCCGCTTACGCCGAACCTGGCCTGTATCATGGGGGTGGACGGAACTCCTTACATGGGTTGTGCTAGGTTAACCTAGAATCAATAACCTTTCAAAATTCCTTGGAGTCTGTCGCACCGTGTCACAAAGTGTGTATTCTTTCCTAGCCTGTCAACTTGAGCATATGGAATGATCTTTGGAAAACTACAAACTGCTTAGCATAGCATGCGGGCACCTCAGGATTAGCTGCTGCCCGGCTCCCCGGCCTTTACTCTGGCTGTGCCCCTGCCTCTCTGCTTCTGCCAAACTGAGCTTCCAGGGATGCCAAAGATCCCCGAGTGCCCCAGCACCTCTGTCTTCACACTGCCGCCCCTGCCTGGCAGGCATACTCCCCACCCAGCCTTGGCAGTGACCCACTGCTGTTTCAGGAGTCAGAGAGTGCCGCTTCTGCCGCAGGGCCTCCCTTCCTTTCTCCGTTCGCACGCCGGCTTCTTTCACTACACCCTGAACTGCCTGGGGACACGGACCTGTCCGCTTCATGCTGGCCTCTCTAGTGCTGGCACTGTGCCTCACTCTGGAGATGTTAATGCGCTTTTGGTGACAGAGCTAATTGTCTATGGCAGGCACCCATGTAATGGTGGCACACACACATTTTTCCTGATACGACGCCATCCAACTGAAATCAAAGGAGTAACATAATCATCTGAGAGCTTGGTGGGGGCGGTCACATGAAAGGAGAAACATATTCCGGTGACTGCAAGATGCAGGGAAGGGGCCACCTTTTGCAGCACTTTGTACAGTTAAGTTTTCATACCTTTAGCTGTTCTAGGTACATGGAATTGCTGCTCCCCACTCCTACAATCTTTCTAAATCTCAGCCTCAAGGTCCATTTCCAACATTTCGGCCTATGCTGTTTTCTTTTTCCTGTAACACCTCTAGTCACTGCCGTGTCAACTGACACCCTGCGGTCTGGCTCAGGTGCACTACTGACTGGTCCTGGCACCCTGGGCTGGTGACCCAACCTCCCTGACTCCACACGGGTAAGATGAACCCGATGGTGCCCTGAGCCTCCCGCAGGGCTCTTCTGAGGTTCATGAGAAGGAGCAGGCTGAAGGTGCACATGGGCTCCTTGGGCTGATCTGAAGGAGGCCCTTCCCTTCCGAAGAAAACACGTCCTGTTCTTCATTTGCAACCCCTGTGTCCTGTGATAAGGGGGAGAGTGCCTGCATCTCCTGGAGCTTTCATAGGGTATACCCGCTGTGTCCCACGGAGACAGGGTTTCCTTCATCGACTGACCCTGACAGCACAATAGCTTCAAGAAAGACCTAGAAGGATGTTTCTGTTATGCCCTCACTGTGCTCCTCTGCTCCTAGAGCACAGAAGGCTCTTTTTTTTGCTCACAGTTAGACTTGCTCACAGAGTAACGTCAGATACCTTATCAATATGACAGACACAACAGAGTAACCTCCCTGCCTTGGCCCATGCCCCCTCCTTGAGGGGCTCACTTGCTTATCTAGAAAGCCCTTGCCGGTTGCCAACCTTGCTGGCAAGGGGAAAAGCACTGAAACATTGTAGCACTTTTTAGAACCAGAAGCTGGTCTGCATTAAAAGCCATCATCTTGAATAGATGGGGGCATCTTCAGTGATGTCTGACTATAACATTCGACCCTGCTTTGTACTATCGGCTTTGCTATCATTTGCCTAAATGACTTCGGAGCTCCTAGGTTTAGAGTAAATGGAAAGAGGCTGGACTTAAAGTAGATACTGAAATCACATTTATGTGATATGGTATATACCTGCAGCATTCATTGGCATACGAGTTGGGCTTTGGCAGCTTGTATAAAAGTAAAACATTTGTATGAGCGTTTAATCTCAAGGTATATATGTATTATCCAAGTGGAGAAGGAATAATGCATTTGTGTACTGTTGGAAAAACCTCCTGGAACTAACATCGCAGATGATGTGAGAATGTTTTTGAGGGCAGCCACACAGTCATCTTCATGCTCCCCAGTCCAGGAAAATCAAATAACTACCAAATGGGGCAGGATAAAGTTAGTGAGGAAGTTTGAGATTCACTCCCCAAAGTTTATCTCTCTCTCTCTCTCTCTCTCTCACACACACACACACAGACACACACAAAATGAGAAGAAACAGATGCCCTTCCATTGCCAGTGTAACAGAATGCTGTCATTGATGTACTTATTAAAACTTGATTTTCTGTTTAGTTGCAGGATACGGGCTTAAGGAATGGTTTACTGGTCAACTCTGTTATCTTGAATTTTAACTCATGCAATAATTACTGGAAAAACTGGCATGACTGCAGTGTTGGCTTTTTTTGGGTTGTTTTTTTTTTGTAAGATTTGGTGGAAAAAGGGAAACAATATGCAGTAATGAGAGGTTTTTTTGTTGTGTTTTTTTTCACTCAGCAAGCTTCACATACCCATCAGAGTCAATAAAATTTTGTTCTTGATTGCGGGGACTTTCTAAGCTTTCCTCGTACAAAAACTCAGCCTGATTTTCATCAAATTTTCCCTAGAAGAGCTAAAAGGGAAACTTGACATTAAAATCTTTTGCCATGGGGAAAGCAGACCACCGCCCTTTTCTTGGCACTGGGACATTCTTCCTGAAAATCCTCCTTAGCAAGGTCAGACTATGGCACTTTTTGCCACTGCCATTGTCCCTTTATGAAGAAAGAGTGATTTATGAGCCCTCGGGATCCTCTCGTGGTATTAATAACATCATGAGCCAGCTATTTATTGGGTGTACACAGAGGGTAATTAGAAACATCTGAGAGCCCCATAAGGTGCCCAGAAAACCATGATGTTGTATGGAAAAGGGAAAAAAATAACGTTCATGCCAAAGTGGTGTACTTGGTAAATAGATGAATTAGTATTAAACAAAATTTACTCTCTAGTATGCCATTTTGAAAAAGACGCTAAGCTCTTCAGGCTGAAAATACCCTCTAACTGAAATACACGCACTGCAGAAATCCTAACCTTATTTGGTAAAAGACTTCTGACTGCTGTTCATACAGTAATTATCATTTCCCTCCTGTCAGACTTCATCATATTATAGAGCATTTTCTGCCAGAAGAAGTATTTCTTCTTTTTACCTGGCAGTTACTTGAATACTTTAGAATTCTGAGGGATCTCATGTAAGGAAATTAACTCTTAGAGACATACTGCACCAGGGACTAATGGTGCCAATTTGTCTAATAGTTTATCCTAGAAATTGGGTTGGGACTCGAGAGTTTGGGCTCTATTTTAGCTGGTTATTTGAAATTCGATCTGTTCCAGTGGTGGCTGAGTTCGAATATTCGGGTATGTAGCAATAACAGTGGCTAAGTCAGGGTCTGATTTAAATCAGGTCCTGTTCTTTCTTCCTTCAAGACCAAATCTAGACAAGAAAACCTAACAATTTGCTGGTGGCTGGTGAATGGTTCCTTTCATCTTCATTCACAAATAACAAGCCCTGATGAGAAGTCAGTGTTGTGTCAAACGGACACATCCCAGGCAGCCATGGACTGGGTTCAAGTTGGAGGCCTCCAGTGTCTTTTCAACCTGTGCTGCTTTGTGTGTCCCCACTGGGTGTGACATGTTTGTCCTTCTTGATCATTTTCAGTGGGATTCTTCATCGATCATGGAGACAAAATTGTATGTTTTGCTAGAGATTGACAGTGACTTAAGGAAGGAGAAGTTGATTGACCTGCGTAAAAATGTTTGCGGTGGGAGGTAGGACAGGTAGGTAGGTAGGAACTCTTGCTGAAACCTGACTTTAAGCGCCTGCCTTCTCCAACCCCTAAGTCAGTGGTTCTTGTCCTGGTTATACAACAGAATATCCCATGGATGACTGAAGACTCCAGATGCCCAGCCAACAACCCAGGCCTCCTAAGCCAGAATTTCTGGGAGTGCTTTGGGTATGTGTAGCTTGAAAACAAATGATGCAGGCAATTGTTATGCATATGAAGCTCTGAAGGAGATCCCCTGGTCTCAGCCAATGCTATCAGCTTTCTGCTCATAGGAATCACCATAAATCTTGATAAAGTGCTGGTTCTCATTGACTAGGTCTGGGATGCGGCCGGAGGTTCTGCATTTTTAACAGGTTCCTGAGGGGTGGGCTGCTGCTTGGCCCATGGATCACTCTTTGAGTAGCAAAGATCTTAAGGTACTATTAATTTATACTAAATAATGGTTTCAGAGAGATGTATTATCATGAATTAATTATACTGACTTACTGAGTTTCTGTACGAGGCCGATACTGTATTAGGAAGTGATTTATAACTGCCAGAAGAGAGTCAACCATATAATCGAAAGATGTTAACGCTTTGCAGTTCCCATATGTCAATTCCCAACCCTCTTAAAGCTGCAGCTTCCCCACCTGCCAGGCAGCCTCTTCGGCCGGGTCCCCTAAGGACGCCATCTTTGCCACATGAAATGCTGGGGTGCAGGCTGCCTTCTGTCTTTATCCTACCGTTTCAACCTGCTGTATTCTGCCTTCTCCCTTCTGAATTTTCCAGGGAACAGTGAGAAAGCCTCTTTGCTCATGTCCCCTGTTCCAAGGGGTGTGTGTCAGGCTCTCCAAGGAATTTTCATGTCCTCTGTTCCAGTGCAGCCGGCTGGTGTCTACAGCACAGCCAGCATCCCAGGAAGTGAGATGATGTTGCTGACTTGGGTCCTCAGCTTTGGGATGTTGACCAGATCTCTTAACAAAAGTTCCATTCCGTAGTCTGTACAACTGGGTGCAAGGGTGGCAGCCTTGGGTTGCTAGTAACAGGATGTAGAATTGTTCTTCCAGGAGAAGTGGGAGGGGAGATATATCTGCACAGATCCATCCTTATTCTAGTTAAGTCCTGCTTGTGGTTAATGAAAAAGCATCTTGAAAGTATTTGAGGGCAGTCTTTAGAGAAGATGCACTTGAATGATACTGAGTTGTCTGAACCTGTCATGCAACCATCATCCTATCTGATGACATGTAGCCTCCATCCTGAACTTCCCTACCTCTGGTGCTTAGATACTGACTTAATGAACCTGATACTCGAGAGCACTTCCAGCATAGAAAAGAAGTGGAATTAATGGACAGTGGGAGTGAACACATCTTCATTAGCAGGGATAGCAAAGCTGAAACTCCCCTTCCTCGTGCTATCAAAAGCCCATTGTATTTCCTTCCCCAACCTCCGGGTTCTTCCTCTTTCCAATGTGGTGTACTGACACTGGGCTCTGAGTCTTAGTCCCTTAGTCTCTTATTTCACCTACATTTAGCAGGCGCACCCTTTGCTGGGTGCTCACTCAGTTCCCTCTCCTCCTCGGAGATACCTGGTTTACACCCAAACGCAGAGGGGAAGGTGAAAAGCTGAGTTTGTCTAACAGTTCTCAACCAGAGGAAGTTTGGCCTCCCAGAAGAGACATTTGGCAGTGTCAGGAGACATTTTTGGTTGTCCAGACCTGGGGCGGGCACTCCTGGCACATAATGGATAAAGACCAGGAACACAACATCCTGGAGTGCACAGAACGGGTCCCACAACAAAGAAGTATTTGGACCAAAATGTCAACAGTGCCAAAGCTGAGAAACCCTGCTCTAAGCATTGCCATTTTTTCCTGTTGGACAACATCTTGACCCCTGTCTTTGACATTCTGTCTGGGTCCCCGGAGAACCTTCCCTCTTGAATCTCAAGATCGCTCCGTAGGTAAAACCGCCGGCGTTTTGTCGCAGGTGTTCTCCTTTGATGATGGAACCGAGTGGGGCACAGACTGCTAGCTAGCTCTCAGCCCTCCTTGTAAGTCTCCTACCTAGTAAACTGGATCCTGCCTCCTGGAGGCTCGATTTACCTTTGACAATTTATGTAAGATGGTCTCGTTGGATTTCAGAGGGTGCAAGGATTGCGGTGGCTTGGGGTGTCTCAGGATGACTCAACAAGGGAGTAGGATTGGTTGTTATTATGGGGATGTTTTGGAAACTGTAAGTAAGAAATAACGAACGGGGAAACACTTAGCACAGGAGGCATTTCTTTCTTTTTTCTTCACGCCTCAAAAGTGATCCTATAATACAAACCGCTTTTCAACACTAACAGTTGCTACTGTGGGACACTCATTTGCAAAGTGCCTGTGCTACAGCCGCTGGAGAGGAGAGGGAGCTGGGTGTGTTTATTTAAATGCTAGCATCATCACACGTTCAAATAAACAGCACCTTGGGAGGGTCCAGGTTTGTTATTTCTAACCCAAATGTCTGTACACATGCTTTTTGAAGGGTTGTTTTGCCGAGTTTCAAAGAAAAAACTACCTAGGCATTAAAAGTGTGACACATTATCTAATTTCTTGAAAAAAGGAAAACCTCTTTGGAACTGAAACACTCCAGGTTAGCTGGGCAGTGGCGTGTGTCCCATTTTCAAGCATTTGCTTTTGGACCGAGAAGGAGTGTCCTAGAGGGCGAGTCCGAGCTGTTGCCTTCGCTCGCGTTTAACCTCGTAGTCGTCCCCCACCCGGCTCCCCACCCTTGTGTTTTGGTCATCTTGCCTGGGGAAACCCGGGATTTTCACAGTTGTGTCTTTTGTGCTTTTTTTACTTGAATGAAATGAAATGTTCTTAATTTATCAGTATAGGGATGATGCATTTTATTGTGTATCTTCATGAGGCCCCAAACCCGTAATGCATATGGCTGATTTTTTTTTTTCTATTGTATCTTTTTACGAGTTGTGGTAAAATAAAACTTTTACCACTGTAACCGTTTTTCAGTGTATCCTCCACTGGCACTGAGTACGTTCACAGTGATGTGCAGCCACTACCACTGTCTGTTTCCAGAATGCTCCATCATCCCAAACAGAAACTCCAAGACCATTAAACAATATGTAATTCCCCATTCATCTCTTCCTCCAGCCCCTGTTCTACATTCTGTCTCGATGAATTTGCCTGTTCTACGTACTTCGCATAAGTGGAATTATACAGCCTATGTCTTTTGTGTCTGCCCTTTTCACTCAGAATAATGCTTTCAGTATTCATCCATGTTGTCGGATGTGTCAGAATTTTCTTCCTTTTAACGACTGAATAATATTCCATTGTTTACATGTGCTACATTTTGTTTATTCATTCTTCTGTTGATGGGCACTTAGGTTGTTTCCGTCTACTTACTGTAAATAATGCCGCAGTGAACATTGGTGTACACGTATCTGTTGGAGTCCCTGCTTTTGTTTCTTTTGGGTTTATACCCAGACATGGAATTACTGGTATTCTGTTTAACTTTTTGAAGAATTGCCAAACCGTTTTCCACAGCAGCTATACTATGTTATATTTCTATGAGCGGTATAGGAAGGTTCTAATTTCTCTATATCCTCACCAATACTGGTTACCTCCTCCTCCTTCTTCTTTTTCTTCTTCTTTTTTAATAATAGCCATATTATTATGCAAAGTGATATCTCAGATTTGATTTCCGTTTCCTTAATTACTAATGGTCTTGAAGCTCTTTTCTTGGGTGTACTATCCATTTGTAAATCTTCTTCAGAGAAATATTTATTCTAGCTCTTTGCCCAATTTTGAATTGGTTTGTTGTGGTGGATTTTTTAAAAACTGCGATTTCTACTTACCAAGGTAAACACTTAATTACAGTGTTATCAGTTGCTGATCTTGATTGTGAATCTTTTGGAGCCCTAAGTTCTAATCCTGTTCCTGCCACTTGGACAAAACTCATTTTTAAATCTTGTTTTTTTTCACCCAAGGAAGGAAGAGTTTAGGGAATAGATGTTTAAGATGATCCCTTGCAGCCCTCAAATGCCATTATGCTGTCTACAGTAAAGGCTGTCTTCTGAGGGGAATGATAGAGTGTAAATGGGATTAGTGTATTTTGGTGTGTTTTATTCTGAAAACATTTGTTGTGATTTTCAAGTATGTACATTTTGTTCCTTGTTGTACTTTCTTTTTTTGGCTCCACTTTCCACTTTAAATCAAAGGATGATCTTACACAAATCCAGTGATATATTGTGTGGTGACGTGTCATCGACCTGACAAGCTTGATCAGAAAGCTAGAGGCCTGAAACATTTGACAAGCTTACAAATGACTCTGTATTTTTTCTTGCTTAGTTTTTTAAACCAAAGTGCTCAGAAGAGTTTGGCCAGAAACGGAAGGACTCCATGGCGGCCTGAGGGAAGCTCCGCTTGCATGGAGTGGAAGGAGAGGTTAGCGTTGAATCAGGCCTGCCAGGTTGTCCAGGGCTAATTTCTTTTTGGAGGGAAACTGAAGCGAGGGCTTGTATGCCTTAGAATGTGCTGGGGGCCCTTCTACAAACTATAACAAATAAATGGTTGACCATTAAAAACCTGAGCTATAAGGATTTAAATCACCTTATTGGGGCGGGGAGGGCAGTCAAGAGCAAATTCTAAATTTAAGGAATATAGTTTTTATAGTAACTGAAGAAGTGGTTTTTCCATCCGATACATGTTTGTATCATCTACTGCCTCTCTATCTCCTGCCAGTTCCCCAGATTTCTTAATTTATTTGGATTAACAGCTTTTTGAATTTTTTCTTTCTGTGGAAGGAGAAGACCAGTTGCCTGAGCATTCTTCGGTCAAAATACTGTGTGCAGCAGTGCTTGTGCTCGAAAGCCACCCGGCACCATGTCCCTGTGGGCATCAGCGGGCTCTTTTGCCCTTTAGGAGATTGGAGGGAGAGAGAGGTTGGGGTATTTATTCCCAGTTCCCTCCTGTAGGGCCCTTGGTGATCTTTATGATCAGAGCTGTATCCATACCAGTGTTATTGTTAGTTACCATTGATTGCTTGATTACCATATATCATACATTTGATTGCATCAAAATGCAATTCATTAAACTATAGCTCTGAACATATTTTAACACATTGTAAGATGAGAGATTGCCATATTTAATTTCTTGTGTACATGAAACTTATGAAATGTTATAAATTGATAGCATTGCCTAGTACGTCAATTTTTTTTTTTTTTTATGTCATTTAGCTGCAGTTTCAAGTCTGATACAAAGAAATTATCTTCTGGTCATAGTTTTAATAAATTTTAGAAGAATCCAGAGAACTTGGATTCAATTTAATTTACTATTTGGGGTTTTCATAAAGAATTTAAACATTCCTTAGCTTTTCAGATGACAAATTTTACCCAGTTGATAGTCACTCCTTTGGTATCTAAAAAGCAGATTTTATTGGGACTGAAGGCGTGCGTGGAAAGCACACGTGATTTCCTCTCTTCTGAAGTACTTGGCCTTTGAAATTTAATACATAATTTAACCTTAAAATTATAGATGCTGAAACATTTATAAGTCAGACATCAAAGGTATTTGGATTCCAGAGACTTGTTATTGTCTGTGATTATTTAAGACGTTATTAGTGCAAAGAGAATTAAAACATGGCTAGTACACACGGGAATGAAGTGCTCTGAGGACAGCAAGTAATGAAGGAAAGGAAAGGGCATTTCATGATTTGTTCTCATCATTTGCGTTTCTGAAGAGTCGAAAACTGACGATTGTACTGTTGTACCAAGTAACCCCTGTGCAGGAGTTGGTTCATGGTAATCTGTGGAGAGTTGATTTATGAAATGAGTGGGAGACACTCAGAGCTGAGAGTAGCTTGCAGAACACCTGGTTTACCCTTTTTGTTTTATACTTCAGGAAATCGAGGCCCAGAGAGGAAAGGTGGCTACTTAACAGTCACAGCTGGTGGCAAAGCCCTGGTCCGACTCAGGCTTGTGATTCTCACTGCATTGCCACATGAGATTTTTAGGTTTAACAATTTTATATCTGGCAATTTCTTACAGTGGCCTTCTGTTGGCCAGTGCCACTGTGTGATGATTGCTAATGCAATTTACCCATGTGAGTGAGGAGTATCAGAGGGGGGTTTTGCTCCAGCCCTTCGTCACTGACCCCCCTTCCCACCCAAATAAGGTGGGATGACTGTACTTAAAAAGAACGCATATGTAGAATAGAATATCCCGAACTGTTATGTAAACCTTTGTCCATCAAAAGAATAAGTAGATTTTGCCGTGTAAACTTCAGCTGGAGATTGATGTGTAGAATGCCAAGCCCAGATATCCGGGGCCTGGGGAGGAAACATGCAGGTAGTCCTGCAGAAGGAGTGTCCTCAGACAGTCCCTCTGTCCAGCCACAGAAGGTTACTTGCGACCTGCAGCCCCTTCTGCAGGGGGCACCATAAAGACCAGACGGCACAGTGTTTTTCCATTTTATGGAATTAACCCAGAGGAAAAATGAAGAGAGGGCATCCCGGATGAGCTCAGGTCTGGGAGATTCACTTTTCCCTGACTAATTCCTGGAGGTTGGGGCCGAGGGTCCTGAGTAATGTTCGCTTAGTTCATTGAGAGGAAGTCGAGTAATAAAGTATCTATGATTCATTGCCTTTGTGGTTATCAAAGGAACTACCTTTTAGCCAGAAAATGGAAGATTTCTTTCCAGTGATTCACATATATTACCCAAAACACTCTGATTTCCCGGAATTTAAGATATAAACTCAAGTCCCTTGGTAATAACGTTTAAACACCAGAATCAACAAATCTTTCCTTCTTGACTCCTTCTCTTCCCTCTCTGCTACTCTTTTTTCCTCCCCTCTGCCATGACCTTGAACCTTCAAATTGACTGTAATGTACCTAAGTGCTGGGTAGCTGTGAAGGCAAAACTATGGGACTTCAAAATGGCAGAAACACAGAGTCTGCCTTTTTTCTTTCCTGTAAAACCGATGACATATTCTTAGCCTAGCACATCATAGAATGAGGCAGGAATCACATTTCCTTGGAGAGCCCTGTTAAGGTGAGATGAAAATGTCTGTTGCCCTTCTTTGTCTCATGGCCAGACGGAATGCAATGGGATGGGAATGTCGGGGGGCTTAGGGCGTGCTTAATCCCAGCCTTGAGTGTGTCTCTGTGAGTGAGGGAACAAAGCGCAGCCTGGGGAAGCTGTGGCTGTAGTAGCAACAGCTGCGCTTAGCTCGGCTCCCTCCCCTTGGCCTTGACAGAGCCCCGTTAGCCTCCACAGCGCCGAGCAACCTGCTGCCGCTGTGGCCCTACGACTCCAGGGCTTCCTGTCGCAAGTCATGAAAAATATGGGACCCCCGGGGTGCAGCTAAATTAATAATAATAGTCCCTCTGAACCTCGAGTGCTTGCTATAAAGACAGGGCTCAGGCAGTTCAGCGGCCACTTAACCAAGCTGTCGAGTTTGAGTTATCAAAAAACCATCACCATCAGCACTTCCTGTCTAGCACCTTTTAAAAGTAACTTCACTGGCTTTATTACCAGAGAAGGAATTTCTGCTCTTCATCTCTTCTGTTTCTTAATCTCCGTGTGCCCAGTCATTCAGCTCTTTAAATCGTACTTTGAAATGGCAGAAAGACAGGCACCCCGGTGGTTGGGCTTCTGTTCGAAGTCCCGCGGAAGGTGCTTACTGCCTCTGCCCCGGGGTCGATGGGTGGGCCTGATTTGGGCTTCTTTAGCTTCCTGTACAGTATTTCAGTGGCTGATTAAAGAAGAAAAGTTTCCAGAGTAGAACTCTAGGCAAAGATCTGGTTTGGAGCTGGAAGGAAAGGAAAACTAATGTTTATTGAGTACTTTCTGTGTATCCAGCATAGTTTTAGGCATTTTCCTACTTTATCTTCATTCTAAGAATAATAGGTATCTTATTACTAATTTACTGATTAGGTAACTGAGGTCTAGCAAGTGTAAGTATTCAATCCAGAGAACTGTCACCTTTTATCCAGCTGTAAAAATAACTATGGTGGACAATTTCCATTTCTATGGCCACATAGAGAAAATTTAGTAGGGTCTCAAAGAGACATGCCCTTTTTAATTGTCAGCAGATGAGTAGCAAAACTTGAATTTAATGGTCTCCAAGCGCCCGGGAATCATTTGGAGTGAGTCGTTCATGTGGTCAGTGCTGCTGCGACCTCCAAGGGGACGTTTTGATTGATTGTGTCAGTGTCCTTGGGTGGCCTTCCCAAGCGCTCGAGTGTCTGTGTAAGTTTGGTTTCCTCTAACTAGCTTCTGAGCTTTCACAGATGAGGCACCACATCTTAGTTTTGTTCCCCGAATAATGATTAGTACAATGAATGGAAAAGTGTGGGAATTCAGTACAGCGGGTTGACCTACTATAGAAATTGGCTCTGTTAGCTCTATTGAGAATAACTACATATTATAGGCTTTTACTGGTAACTAGCTGTTGGGCCCTTGTGGTTAGTAGCAACTACTACTATTTCTGCTTCCTTATTATTGATCCCTACAGTCCCTAAGGATGGAAAGTAGATTTTATCTACCCACCATACTCGTGGCAGACCTGCGGAGTGTGGCAAAGGGTTCAGACTCTATATCTAGGCTCCGTAAGAACCATGATAGGTTAGTAATTTTTTTTTTTTTTTTTTTTTTTTGGTTATGGTTAGAGGAGGAGAGAGTGTAGCAATTGCCCCATAGCTGCTGCTTCTGGGGGTGTTTGCCACAGCCCACTAGTCACAGCAGTGATGACATGGCCTCCTGACCTCTTCAGAACCTATTGGGATAATGTGTACTCTTTGTTGATAGTGTGGAGACTTTGAATACCAACTTCATCGTTTATCAGTGGTGTGCTTTGAGAAGAATACTAAGCATCTTAGAATCTTAGTTATCTATATATTTGGGTATAAAACTTGTCATTCACAGGGTTGCTGGAAGGAGTAAATGAAAGAATGACATTGGTACCCTATAAAAAGAGTAGCCATCAGTCGTTAGTGCCCTTCCCTTACATGGAGACCAAGTAGCCATTTCCTTATTGAAATTATTCTTGCCTTCTGTGAACAAATAAGAATATTTTTATATGGATGAATAAATGATGTCAATATTGGCACTAAGGCATTTTAAGATAGATATATTGTCATTCCCACCACTTTGATGCATTAGCTGAAAAATTACTGTATTTTAATTTATTAACAAAGCTAATGGAAACCTTTCAACAGGTTTATGTTGAGTGTAAAGAACTGGCATCTTAGACTAAACATTCATGATAGCTTTTACTGATCAGTCTTAGACATTTTGAATCATTTGGTTAGTTACTAAATAACCTATTCTGTATCTCTAGACAGTTTTCATTAAGTTTTTTCTTTGTTCTGTATCTCCCACCCCGGCTTCTGAATTTTTCTTGTAGATGAGAATGGAGGGACTTGGTAAAAGTGAGCATATCGCCAACATTCCTTGATAGCTTCATGGGAGCCTGAGAAACACATATTAAGGAACTTGCTTGATATTCGTCAGTTTTAGAGTAGAGTGATAGCCTTAGATAAGTAACTTCTGTGTTTGCTCAGGCTCAAAAGAGCGAGTTTGGAGGGAGAGAATAATATTGTTGCTATTTACCTTTTGTGCCTCAAGTATTGAATAAAGGGTGAAGTTTATCCACCCTGAACGTTTACTTGATAGATCTGTATTTGTTCCTTTGTGTGGCAATAGAGTCATACAAAATAAATAAGCATATAAAGATAGTGGTCAAGCGATATCTTAAAAATCAAAATGAATTCTTAATTAGTATTTTTCTTGTTTGCTTTAGGAATTCTGACTGGATGTTATCATATTTATAGTAATTACTTGGAAAGCTCTATCGGTTCTTTCTTTTTCCTTTTTTCATAGGGTATTGGGCAATGAAAATCAAAATTCTCCATTTTAATTGTAAGAACTCTGTACAGTTTTATGCTAATGGTGAAAGCAGAGATTTCGTTCTTCTCTTGAAATCCAGTTTGAGCTTTCCTAATCGAGACCATGTTGATGACACATGTAGTTGGCAAGTAGGATTCACTGTTTCCTCTGCTTGGCTGTTGATCAGCTAGCGGGCAGCTGGGAGATCTAATCACAAGTCACTCAGGAAGATTATGAATAAGTGGTAAGTTTATCTGCATCGATAGTCTTTCTCCTTCCATGAGAGTAAAAATTTCATGTAAGAAGAACACTTAGTTTAAGTTTGTAGGAAGAGTTCAGAAGGGATCTGTCAGATATAGAAAAGGACTATTGTCCTTGGACGCCTGGCTAACAGAAGTGCCACAAATGTGTGTCAGAAGCAAAGGCAAAAAGGGCTTTGGCGAAGAGTGAAACAGGATTCCTCTCAGACCTAAGAAATAGGATGCTGTAGGAGACTTTAAATCCTCACTTACCACTGGAAATATTCCATTCTGTTAAAATTATGGAAAAAATACAAAATATGGTCTTAAAAATATTTTGGACATAATATGTAAAGTTTAAGACAGTTCGAAGTTTGTGACTAAGATTGCAGAACTGTTATATCTTCTCAGGATTGCTGCTATCCATAGATTGGAAAAGCATTGGAAGCAGTCTGATATATCATGGAATCTAGCTGAAAATGGTCACGTCACTTTAAGCATAATTATTCTCCTTATTTTGGTGTCATTTGGAATAAAAAGAAACACAAAAAACTGTCCTTGGAAAAATATTCTTAATTGATCATTGCATAAACTCAGAGAGAGTTTAACTTTGGGTCTTTTGACTTTTGTTAGAGGGCTGGAGAGTTGGCTCCACTGTGGTCCATTGAAATCATTGATGTGTATTGGACACCCACACAGGGTTTTTAGATTCAGAGAAGCAGGAGCACCTCTGCCTGCAGGGGGCCATCAGAGAGGCCTCCCAGAAGGGGAGGATTTGGAGTGGTAGTGGGGCCCAACCAGTGAAGAAGGAAAAGTGGGAATTTTTCTAGAATCTAGCCATGTGCATTGACATGGGCTTGACAGAGAGAGTGGTATGTTCTAGGAATCACAACTGCATCAGTTTTATGGTCTAAAATGCCCAAAGCAGGACAGGGTGGAGATAAGCCTGGCAGCACTTGGTACTTAATGCACTGTTCCTATGAGCGGAGCCTTTAATTCTCACCACAAACTTACTGAGGCAGTTATTCCAATAACTCCATGGAGTCGTTACCAGAATTCCATTGAGAAGAAGGTTGGTTTTTTGTTTTTTTCCTTTTACGTGATGGGGAGGTATAGAGAAGTCGTGTAGGGAAGTGAGCTTGTTGATTGAGTAGTCATGTCAGAAGTACACTCTGGACATGGTATGGAGGGAAAATAATTGGAGAGAGGTAGTAAAGGAGGTAGGGAGGCTTCCAAGAAGGCTTTGCCATGGTCTATGCAAGATAGAATAGTCTGAACGTGGACAAAGACCTGGGGGAACGGAGAGGAAGAAACTAACTGGAGAGATACTGAAGAGAGAATCAGTAGAGCTTGGTTATAGTTGATGTGTAGGTTATGGGACTGAGAAGAAACTAGGCTCAGTGTTTATGGCTCATAGTAGTATTTAAAAAAATTTTTTAATACATTATAGGACTATGAAAGTTTAGCGTGGAGAAGGAAATATATATATCAGTTAGATCTAGTGTTTTATCAAGTAGAAAACCAGAATCCAGAGAGCTGAACTAAATTGCTTAAGGCCATTCAGCTGTGTGATGCGGGCCGAAGACTGGAACTCAGATCTTCTGGCTCCCGGTGCAGGGGTCTTCTGACACATTAGACTTTAAGCTTGTATAGTGAAAATCTCTGTAGTAAAGGTGATTTTATTTCATCCAGAAGTACCACTACCGCTACTGCTGCTGGCTGGGTCTCTTTCCTGATAAAAGTGGTGGCCTAGAAAATGTGAGTCGTGTGGCAATGTGCTTAAATCACGTGGGAGAGCCACTTCAATAATCAGTTCCGTGAAGAGAATTAATAGCATTTTGGAAGGGAGCTGGGGACGAAGCTTTGCTGCACATGGCTTGTGAAATGTATTTGAGAGCTGCCCTGTTTGAAGCTTTGATAGTATTGAACCTGTTAAGTAGGAAAGTTGTGAAGGGCTTCCTCCTTTCCTCTTGGGCTTTTTCAAGTTTTGCAAATTGCCTCTTCCAGAAAAGCTGTAACTCTTAAAGTAGACACACGTCTCTCTAAGAGTAATGTATGGGTTTTTTCTTCTTGTTTGGATCAGATATGTTAGAAATTATAAAACTTCATTTTGGCAGGTTTTTTAGTTTGTAACAATTACAGAAAAATGATCATAGTTTGTGAAAATGTTTCATTTTATATCAGTAAAAATCACTGTATGGTACATTTTAATTCTGAATTAAAATATCCTTATATAGTTTCCTAACTTCAGTGTCTGACTGGCCATAAAAGGAAAGGAGAAAAAGAAACAGGAGGAATATTAGGGGAAAAGTTTCTGAAATTTTTCTTCGTATACCCATGTAGTTTCCCTGATGATAGTTGGTTTATTTAGGAAAGTTGCCAGAAGGATTTGGAAGTTTTTCTAGTCCTGATTAATGATGGTAGTTTTAATTTACTTTTCTTCCATGTCTCTGATTCATACCCTCTACAAAACCTAGACCTCCAGTTGTTTTATAGTGGTAACTGGGTATTAGATATGCACTAGGATGTTTCAAAAATCAATTTAGCCTAAGTCTGAGTTACGTCTCAAGAGAGTTAATTAGAAGCATACCCATGGGCCAATACTGGGGATTAGAAGGAATTATCTTCAGGAAGTCAGTTTTGATGCATATTGTCTTGATTTAATGGAATGTTCCAGATTCAGGAAGTATATATGGAGCCCTGAGGAATGTATAGGCATATTTTAATAACTTGAACTTGACATATCAAGTTATTTAAGTTAAATGGAAGTAGACATCTTGGCTCATCTCGTCAGTAATGAATCATGTGGCTTTGAATAGCTTTAGCATTTGACTCTTGAAAGTTCTGTGTGACTTTAAGCAGCATGCAGTAGAAGCTGTATAAACTACCTCTGTATAACGGACTTTCCAAATTAACCAGCTCCCTCCACTGCTTTTAAAAAATACACGGACTGATGCCCGTGGCTTGCCGACTATTCTTGGCCAGTAGTTCACCCCACACATTACAAAGGGTCATTTCTTTTGTTTCTGACCAGAAATGACATCATTTAATTCAATATTGTGTGACCTGATCAGAAATGAGTGTGAAAAGAGTTGCTTTATGAAAATTAAAAGACAATAAAATGACTTGGAAAGACAGTAAAAGTAAATGACTAATGTAAGACTGACTATCACTTCAGGGGTAAGGCAACATTGAGAAATTGGAAAGCAAACTATGAAAATACAGAATTTGACATTCAGCTGGCTTCACAATAAAAAAATGTTTTACGTAAAGCTCCATTTTTCTCATTTATTCATTCGAAAAGCATTTATTAGGTACCTGTTATGTGACTAGCATTTTGCTAAGCTCTTGGGATGTGCCCCTAAGAAGGCAAAGCCCCGAAGGCAAGGTTCCTTCCCCACAGGCGCTCGCGACCTTTTAACAATTACAGTCCAGGGCTATCTGGGCTGGGCATTCACATGCACTCATTGCTCTGAGCCTGTGGCAGGGAGTGGGGGCTCTCAGCTTTCCCTACGGTCCTCAGGGAAGGCCTTAGTGACGAGACGCAGCGTAAGCAGAGCCTTGGGCTGAGGCGGTAGCGCTGGGATGGTGACCCGGGCCGGAGAGAGGGGCCACGCGTGTATGAGGAAGCATGGCGCGCTCAGAGCAGACCAGGGTTGGGCATGTGTGGAACTGAGGAGAACCTAAGGGCAACAGCGGGGGACCGGGCCAGACAGGCAGCAAAAAGGAGACCAAGAGGGGCCCCTCTGCCGCGTTTGGGTTTAGATGCCTCCCAGCGGTGATAGAGAGAATCTTTGGAATAGATAAGCAGGAAATTGTATGTTCAGCTTTTAGCTCAAGTGAGCGTGAATCTCAGAAGGGATGACCCCGTAGAAATTACTTGAGAACCTCTTAGGCACTGTTCAAGTTCTTGATGATAATGTCCAAAATCACCTTCTAGTTCTCATTGGACATTTTTCCTCATCCCTCTGTGCGTGCTGTGTAAGAAAAGGAGTCTGGGTTAAAAAAGTTTTTTAATATAACGGTTGTAAAATTGAAACTTGTGATGCAGCCTTATGAGTTTTATTAATTGGTATTTGGAAAAAGCCTTTTTTTAAAAACCTTTAACTCTAGTTCCTTCAGTTAAAGCCTGTGAGTCTAAAAGGCAAGTGAAAAATCATTTCTTCGTAACTGGCGTAGAAACTGACACCCAGTCCGGACAAGACGGTAGGAGGTTTTTCCCATCACTTTTGGTTGTGAGGTTAGGCAGTCTCTGTTATACTACGCCTGTATCCTGCGACATAACGCGGAAAACTCTGACACCCGTTCGTGTTTGGGACAGCTTACCCTGCAGTCTGCAGAGGCCTGTAAACTGGTTTTCCCCAGGCATTTTTGTGTTATGTGGAGGTTTTAAGGTTACAGTCTGCCTGTAAAGAGGCACTGGGAGCTCATTGTCCTGCCTAAGGGTTTGTCAGTTCAAATATCAAAAGATCTCAGGCCGAGCTCACACTTCTGTCCTTTCAGCAGCTACACAGGACATTTCACAGCCCTTTGAATGGATGCTTTCCTGAGCTTGGTGCTCTGACTCTTTGCACTGTATCCCGGGCACCTACCTGTATGCTCGTCAGTGACTGCTTACCGCTCGGGAAGAGAACGCTGAAAGGGCTCCCTGCCCTTTAAAAGATACACAAGACCAGGTCAGAGAGACCAACCTCACTTGCGGTGGCGTAGTGAGCAGGGAGCCACGGGAAGGCAATGATCCGTGGAGGGTGGGAATAAAAGGAAGCTGTAGACAGACCATGCAGCTTTGAGTTTATAGTAGTGCTTCCCAAACATTGTCTGCCAGAATTTATCACTTCTGGCATGTGACTGAATTCTACAGACCCCATTTCATTTTATTACCCAGTGTGTTTCTTCTTTCATGTCTCACAGGCAATGTTCCACTGCTTTTGTATTACTCCTTGTTTTATCCTACATTCTTGTCCTATTCTCCACCCTAACTCCATCCTACACAGCCAGATTTTTCCCCACCATGTTATCTCTTTCCCCTTTTGAAACCTTCTATTCAAAAGAACAGCTTATCTTAAAAAAGTGGGAAAGCAAATTTTATTCAGTAACTAATGTTAAGATAGTTAGGTTGTAATTTGAAGCAAAATTAGTTATAATCTATGTCTATACACTAGTAAACCTCCAGATGGAATGAGTTAAATAATTAAGTAAGAAATAGATGAAAAATAACCTAAAATCTAGTATGAAATAAGTTACTTATCAGATACTTGGAGGGATAGTACCTTTTAAGGAAATGAAACTGTAGAACATATTAAAGAGAAAAGAACTTATAAACTTAATTGCATGAAAATAATAAAATAAATATGTGTATTCAAAACTAAATTTAAATGAATGGGAAATATATTTACAAAGATATTTTCATTAATATGACAAATAATAGATCTTAAAATCTATTATCCATAAAAATCATCATGAACATAATTTAAAAATCATTAAGATTTTTAAAGGAGTACATCTAAGGGATAGTAAAATATATGAGTAAAAAAATGGCTCAAACAAGAGGAAATAAAAATAACTATGTAGGATAAATGTTAACAATTTTTACTGATGATTTTTATAAAGAAAGACCTGCAAAAATCAGCACTGTGATAGTATAATCTGATTGAAGGTAAAATGTTAGCTCTCAGAAGTTATTTCAAAACTATTAAACTAATGTAAATTAAAAAAAATAAAATCCAGTTTTGACAACATGTGAATTTGATATGTCAATATACTGTTACTGATGTTAATAATTGATACCCTCTTTTGGGAAGATTCTTCAGCTGATATACTCAGCAACTTAACATCTCTTCACTAGATCCTGGGAATAGCGTAGTGAATGAAATACCACTCATGTATAGAGCACGACCTGGCCGGGGATATGCACATTCCTTCCTTGCCAGACGCTGGTTTGGTTTCCCCTTTGTATGTTCCCCTTGCACCCAAATCATGAAGTTGATGTTGATGGCTTATACTTGCTGAGCGCTTACTGTGTGTCGATTTCTGAGTGCTTTGAATATATGACCTCTTTCAAGCCCTGGAACAACTGTATGAGCTGGGGAAAACTTTTGTCTTCAGTTCTTAGGTGAAGAATTTGGGGGGCAGAGAAATGGTAAATAACTTGCCCAAGGTCATGCCACTATTAAATGCTGAAAATGGGATTCACACCCCCTGGGCGTCTGATTCCAGGTTCTTCCTCTTAATGCCTGTGTTCATCTGTCCTCCCTATGAGACAGGTGCATTGGTGTAATTGGTTCATAACTGTTTGTCTTTTTTCTCTGTGACCTAGTACATTGTCTGGTACATACTATGCAATCAATAAATATCAGTCCAATGGATAAGAAAATAATAACTAAGAAGGATAATATTATATACTTGAGGATGTTCCTTGCAGCTTTACATGTAATAGTTAAAGAGAGCCCTGGCTAGCGGTGGCTTAGTTGGTTGGAGCATCGTCCCATAGGCTGAAAGTTCGCAGGTTCGATTCCCATTCAGGGCGCATGCCAGGTTGTAGGTTTGATCCCTGGTCAGGGCACATATGGAGGGCAACCAATGGATGTTTCTCTCTTACATCAGTGTTTCTCTCTCTCTCTCCCTCTCTCCCTCTAAGCAATGAAGAAATGTAGTAACAAAAGAATGCTAATATGAGCTGTAGTGATTATAACCTGGATGTCCTTCTTGGCTTTACCAGGTCGTTGGTATAGGTAATATCATGATAATGATACACCCAGATTACGCTAGCCCCAAACCCTTTCCTGTTTACACAGCACCTTCGTCCCCTTTGTTCCCCCTGTCCCCGCTGCAAGTGTGTTTGAGGTCCCCAAGAGTACTCCTTTCCCAGCCCAGTGCTGGTGGGCTGCACTCACCACATAGCACCTGCCTAGGTCTCTCTGTCCATGCTGCCCAAGGGCCACTGCAGGTGGAACCCCAGGAGAGAGCCCTGCCCCTGTGCCATGGAAGGGCCCTCCTCAGAATACCTGGCTCTGTGCCCTGCCTGGTGTCCCTTCAAGCCACCTGGAAGGGCCAGAGAGGTTCTCGGGGGCCTGCAGAACTGGGAGAACAGCCTGTTCTTCAGCCCTGTCATGCTCTTCGATCCCTGGTCCCCAGAACAGTCCTGTTTGTGCTCAGAGTCTCACAAAGACTGATGGAAGGTAGGTGCTGGAAGGTGGGGGTGGATTTTTATGCTTAGAACAGGGAGTAGGCATGGTAGACATGAAGTAAATCTTCACTGAGTGAGTGAACACCACTTTTTGAGCTTCTAGCCGTCACTTCTCACCTCACGGGGACTCAGGGGGACTGATGATAGACTTGTAGTGTGCAGTAGAGCTTGTGCCGTGATGGGATTATTCTCTATCTGTGCTGTCCAACAAATGTGTTCATTTCCTTTTTCATGTCACCGTTCTCAACTCTGACCCTCCTCTTCCTCTGATACCTGTGCCCCAGAAAACTCCCGGGTTCTTCTTCTGTTAATAAACAAGAAGCTCTGATGTGCTTCAACTTATATATTTAGATTCCACAAAAAGTTTTTGAGTCTACCTGATCTGCAACTAGCCAAACCCCATGACCTTGGTTGGGGCTCCATTCACACGGCCCATGACCCTTGAGGAAAACCATGTACCTGTGGAAGAAGAATAAGGGTGGGCTTGGGACAGGACTGAGTGGTGAGATTTGAGGGAAATCTCTTGGTTCTTTTGTCAGAAGAGCTGTATGCGAAAGACTTCGAAAACCCGAGTTCCTGTTCTGTTTCTGTCACTACCTGGCCGTGATGTCCCAGGCACTCATCCTCTGTAGATCACTGTCTGTAGAATAAGGTGGCTGGATTAGCTTATTCAGTAGACCCTTTTTTAGCACCCCTGTGGAAACCTTAGCAATTTATGGAACACAGTTTGAAAAATACTCCAGTATATGCTAAAGTTAAATGACCTCAGCAAAAGAAAATGAGGAGTGTTACAAGAGGGGGAGATACAGGCTGAATTTTTTTCCATCTGGAATTTTTAGGGAATTAATATCAACATTTTTTTGTTGAGTTCTTATTTGTAAAATGCTGGGCTGTGAAATGTGGTGGATGAAAACCCTGTGGCCTCTTTCCTACCATATTCAAAATTCAGTCGGAGAAAGAAGAATAAGAAATTATCATACAAAGCAGAGTGGCTAATGACACAAATTATGTTAGATGCCGCACAAACCTGCAATGACCTTAAGGCTCTTTCTTCCTCAGCAGCCCCCTTTCTTTGAAGGACTGTTTCTTTGAGGCTCTATGTGGACCAGAGGTTCAGTGCAGTTTTGTGTTCTCGAGATAGATATGTATGTCGAGGTCTGGACTTTGCAAATACTTTAAAATGCTAAATTTAGCTTCAAGTTCTTTTCTGAGGCAAAGGGATAAACAAATAACAGGCAGATATAAAGGGACTTAGTGGGAGTATGAACTTGTCTCCAGAGACACCACAGCAGAGTTTGCAAATTATAGTGATGAAATAAATACAAAAAGTTTTTAAGCTCCTTTCAATATAGTGTACGTCACTTACGTGGTTTTTTTTTTTTTTTTGAGAAAGAATTTTGTACTGATATTCAAGAAAATGCCTGACTACAACTGAAATGGCATGTGTCCAAGCTGACTGTGGCTGTGACACCTCTGGAAAAGGCAGGGTCTCCAAGGATGAAGCTTGTCACTGTTTTGATGAAACCTGTTTCACTGCCTGTGAAGGGGCAGCACTATCATTTCCCCAATTTGGTGTGTTCCCACAGTTCCTCCAAAGGAAGTCAGCTTTTCATAAACCCATGAGCAGTTTATTAACTGCATTGTCAGTAAGTATGAAACTTTCATTTGAATCGGTGTCTGATTGTACGTTCAAAATCAAAACAAAGCACACCACTTACCAGACAGACTCCTCTCCCATCCGTACAAATCGCAAGTGGCTGGGTGTACATTTTAAAATTTAAATCCTGACATTCACGTTAGATCAGATGAGGAAGTTGGAATTTCGCTGTATTTAAAACTTGGTTAGACTTTTGAGAACCAGAATTTCGGGGATGGAAAAAGAATCTGTGGATTGTATCACTGGGCAGTTGGGGACACTGAGTCCATGAAGTGACATGATTTGCCCCATTTTTCATAAATGTTACAAAAAAGGATGCCCTAATCCCCAGGTGTCGGGGATTCTTATATTTATTCTACAGCCTGCAAATGTTGCTATGTTTTTCCTGAGGGTGAAAGAGCCTTGGTGTTTGGGAATTTCTAAGAGATGGCACCACCAACAGCACCTGTGGACAAAGGGCATGAGTGCAATCTTGTAATGTACTTGGTATTTACATAGGAGGAACTCCTTAGATTATGCAAGGTATAAACCGAGATCAGATTAGGTAACCCACAGCTACGGGGAGGTTCATGATAAAGAAGAGGAAAGCCATAAACAAGGCTGAGGTGATGAATGGCCTCCTCCCAGATCAGAAGCGCTGGCATGCCTGTGTGTGGTCGGGCTTCAGATTTCCTGGGCTAGGAGCGGAGGTGCCATGGAAGGATTTGTTCATGGGCACCAGCATGAGAAACCGACGATGTTCTTGTAATTTTTATTTGTATTAAGGTTGATATTTTGCGTTTGTTGACATCTGCAACCCAGTATATTTTAGCATTTGGTAAGTGGAGGGTGGGATGGAAACGGCTTTCTCATTTCTAACGCAGGTAAAACAAAGATTCTCTCTGGTAGGGGGAGAAGGGTGGGTGCGTTTTCAACTCTTACTGCAGCATTTTGCCTTTGCCCCAAGGACTCTTTGGATTCTGGTTTTTCCCTGTGGCTTGTGTGATTGGGAATACTAATCACTTCTCTCACACATTTAAAAAAAAACCCTTTTATCAAGAGTGATGATATATTCAATGAGTTTTAAAAGAATCCTTCTGGAATTTGGCTTGAATCTGGCTAAAAAGTGACTCAAAAATGTAAAAGGCGGCCCAGGAACACAAAACACCTTTACAGTGCGCACGGCAGAGGGTTCTCCTGGCCCCGATTCCGGTGCCAGCGACTCCGTTTCTTTTTTAACCTATTTATTCTTTCATTTTTCAATTATCATTTATTTTCAGCATTACTTTGTATTGGTTTCAGGCACGCAGCATGGTGATGAATGGCGTGCTTTATAAAGTGGTCCCCGCGATGTTTCCAGGACTCGCCTGGCACCATGCAAGGCGTTGGCAGGCTAATTGACTGTATTCCCTATGTTCCCCGTGACTGTTCTGTGACTACCAATTTGTGCTTCTTACTCCCTTCACCTCTCTCACCCGGTCTGCCGATCACACTTCCCTCTGGCAGTCACCAGTCCGGTCCCTGTGTCTATGTGACTCCTGCGATCCTTACCTGTTTTGGTCCTAAGTTTTAAGTTTTTACACGTGTATCCTTGTTTCACTGTATCTGCTTCTATAGGCTGCCCTCTGTGATGTGGAAAGGAATGGGAATCCGGCCCTTGTCCGTCTGTCCAACCAGGCTGTCCTCGCTTTCTCTCTATTACCTACATTCCAGCCACGCCAACGTTCTCTCAGTTTCTGTGCCTTTCTAAACCATGTCTCACCTCAAGAACTTTAGCTCCTGTTACGTCTTCTTCTGCAAACACGTCTTTTGCCAACTTTTCACATTACTGGATTCTTCTCTTTAGGTGTAGCGTCAATGTCCCCTCCCTGGACGGGCCACTCTGGACCGTCGTGTCTCACGTGTTTCCTTGGTGGAGTCTGTGAGTCAGTGTAAGTCGGCAGACAGATAATCAAGAATTGGCTGAAGGCAGTTTAGGAGCACAACAGCTGTGAATGTCCATATTCTATTAAAACCCCTCCAAACCCAGAAAGTAATAAATGCCTACTAATCTCTGCACTTCCTTCCTTGGTTCCTGGGTAGGATTAGGTCTCCCCCGTTTCCCCGTTCTCCCTTCAGGAGAACGTGACCTACATCTTCACTTGTAGTTCCTGGTTTGTATTGGTGAGTTTGGTTTTCGGTGATGCATATGGAACCATGAAGCGAGCACACCATTTTTATTTTTTGAAGAGTGGGATAAACTCTTGAAGGGAGCTGTGGTTTGCAGCACTTGTTATCTAACATTATATGTTATCTGAAAGCTTTAAACAGCTACAATAGGAAGCCACTGTCTGGCCGAATAGAGTGGAAGGGCACCATTTAAAAGAGGGCATTATAGTGTAGGTATGTTTAGGGGAAGAAATAAAGTGATAACTTTTACTCTCTAAAGATATTACTACTTTTTTTTTTTCATACCCTAAGGGATATTAGCAAAAATACTGAAAGCTTTTAATGGAACGTTGTCTTCCAATAACCAGAGACAAGTGGGAAAGTTGAAGTAGCAACTCAAATCAAAGTCATGTGTGTCTGTTCTTGGAGATGACAGATGCAGGTTTTCCTTTGAGTGGAGGTTTGTTTTCCCAGTTCTGCCTCAGCCACGATAACTCGAACGGTCTGTCTGCTGACACAGAAAGCAAGGGGGTGTTGGAGGGGCTGCGGTGTTGCTGCAGGGAACTCAGGGATATACTTAGAGTACCTTTTGAGGATAAACAGTTGAGGTATTTTTATAGTTAGCGAATATCAGGAAAGACAGGGAGGGTATAACTTTGTATAGTACAAGTCTTTAGAAAATTCAGTTTGCCCATATTTGTATACAAGTCAGTTACACTGAGCTCCAGTTTGTGATCTAGAATATGAATATGATTCGGGCAGCCCAGTTTCTGAAGTGCTGCAAGTTGTTTTATAGTCCAAAGTGAAAGGTGGGACCCGTTGAAACATTTGACATATTTAAAAGCTCTAACGCGTTCTTCCAGCAGGGGTCCTTTTGCTCATTTTGCCCTTTTTCAGCAGTACCATGAGAATGTTGTTGCATTGGTTGTCATGCAGTGATGCCTCCTGGAATAGCAGGCTGAAGGCCCACACACTTCTTGTTATTTTCAGGAGGTCCCAGGTGGCCGCATGCTGCAATGCAGTGAGTTCCAGAGATGGCCCGCTAAATACCAAGCTGATAAAGTTACGGCATTTCTCTGCCAGCGTTCTACAGGACCCCTCTAGTTACATGTTCTAAAATATATGTGCCATAGCTAGACTCACCGCCAGCATACCTCAAGCTTCGCAAGTCAGCCTGAAAGACAGCTCATTCTTTTTTCTCTTTATGTGTCGAGAAGGATTTATACAACACTGGCAGTGCAGACTGTATATCTCTAGGCAGTGTTTTGAGAGTGGCATGAACTTTTGAAACAGAAAGAAAGCATTCATCGTTAAATCCTTAAGTTTGTGGGTTGATTTTAAATTTGTTTTCTTTGACATAAAAGTCTATTTAGCTATGAAAAGATTACCTGCCACAAAGGACTCAGCGTATATTTATTGAGCTGAGGCAAAGAATTTACATTGTAATTCAGAGTTTAGAAAATGCTAGAACAGGAGAATATATATATATATATATTTTTTCATTCATAAATGGTTATAAATAGCGGCCTTTTATTGGTCAGAATACGTCAAGCAGAGACCATTTCTTTTATGACCAGAGAGACATGGGGTTATTGGATTCTGTTCCAGGGTTATGGCTGTGCCCACTTAAAACCAGTGCAATCCTTGCCCGGGCTGGTGTGGCTCAGTGGACTGAGTGCCAGCCTGCGAACCAAAACGTCACGGTTTGATTCCCGGTCAGGGCACATCCCTGGGTCGTGGGCCACGTCCCCAGTTGGAGGCGTGTGAGAGGCAACCAATCAGTGATCTTTTGCGCATCAGTGTCTCTCTTCCTCTCTTCCCATCTCTTTAAAATAAATTTTAAAAATCTTAAAAAAAAAATAAACTAGTGTAGTCCTTGAAACATTTGTGTGGAAACATTTGTACCTCAGGGGTTTAAAGTGAGATTTAAACAAAACTAATTAAATTCATGTTAGATTTCAAAATGTGCTATATATACTAGAAATATCCAGTAAAAGTCAACTGGTTAATGTTTGCGTGCAAAAAAGGTGATTACACATGCGAAGTTATTTTAGTATAGATTATAGTCATCTGTATGTGGTAGTGCCGGACCATAAAAATGATCATACAAGCTCATGCAAAATGAGCATGTGCAAAATGATCGTAATAATCAATGGATTCAAAACATTGAAACTCTTTTACTGTGGGGTATAAATGTATAGGGAAATGAAAAAATAGTACAGCTAATATTTGTTTTGTGCCCTGTAATTTAAAACAGGAGAATTTAAACTGAGAATTAAAGCATTGTGTTTCTTTGAGCAGAAGTTAACCAAGAGTAGTTTGACCACGTTCACTTTTTTCTCATTGTATAGCTTATGATATGGAGTATTTTTTTCCTTGCCTTAGTCACTTGTCATAGTCCTTTCCAAGTGTGGATCAGCTGCCAGCATCTTACCTTTGTGCTTTCAAAGTTGTGAGATATTTGGGAGTTCCTTTAATGTTATTTCCTCTGGCATATCGTCATTCTTTTCACCATATCCACTTTCCAGTTTCATTTCCAGTGTTACCCCTTGTAATTTTTTTGCTGCACTGTTTTTTTTGTTGACCCTTTGAATTATCTATCCACTTCCGTGAAATGTTATGTGATTTTATCACTGCGAGATGAAGAGGCAGCACAACTACACGCTTTCCTGTCTGTGCATGAACTGAGAACAGATGTGCAGGGATCAATCACCAGCAGACTTTGAAGGAAGTGACATGATTGGTTACTGATCATGATAAACATCTGTTATCCACGCAGCGTTTATGGACCAAAGAGCTAGCAGTAAAGTTTGTACTTGATGCAATTACTCACAGTTAATACACCGTGGCAACTGAAGTTTGAACTGTGTTGTTGGGGGACTGGTTGTTATTCAACTGAACTGCGGAAACTGAAATTCATGCATATTGGAACCATGCAAAGTGAATGGTGCCTGTATTCCAGTTATAAATTATTTGTAATACATTCAAATCTTGACCTGGCTCCCCTTGCCCGTGACACATCAAATCCATCAGGGGTAGCCAAGCTGGGACTTAGAAATTCAGCTCAGTGTTGAAGTGGGAGTTAGGAAGCCTCTGACCCAACCCTGGAGTCCACTGGACTCATCTCTTCCATGTGCCTCAGAGGATATCGGGCGCCGGAGAGAGCTTATTTCAGACCCCGCTCAGCGTGGGTCGTCTTGGCTTGACTGCCGCATAGACACTGGACACAGTTTCTGTGTGGTCACCTTAGTCATTTTTTTTCTGGCCCTCCTTCCTCCCCCACTGTCTCCCCTCTTCCTTGGCCTGCTGTTTACTGTCTGTGTCCCGTCTTCATGCTGTACTGATTCTCCCTCCATCGTTATAGCATTTTATGTTTCTTTGAATTCTTGTTGCCATCTTCCTAATCCATGTGTTCTTCAACTTGTATTTTCATTATTTTGATGGTCTCCTCACTGGCTTCTCCACCGAGTCACTCTCTGTTCCAACTAGTCCCACATTCCATCACAAGTCATCTTTCTGGAACACTCTTTCAGCCTTGTTTAATCTGCTCCTTGGAGCCTCCAAAATAACTTACTAGTTACAAAATAAAATCCAAACTTTTGAACTGGGCCTTCTCCATTGCCTGACACAAGCCTGCATTTTCTGGTTTATCACTTGACCCCTCCCTTCAGGAACCCGGCATTTCAACAGGACAGACTTTTTTGTTATCTCCCAAACATGCCTACCTCCCCTCCTTTTTGTCCTCCTAGGATGCAATTTTTTGTTTTTCTGAATCTTACCCAACTTCAAAGACTTATCTCAAATGATCCCACCTGTAAAATCTATCTTGACTTCCCAGAATGACTCACCTGTCCTCCCAAGTTCCACAGGATTTATATTTTGTATTTTTCAGCTGTCATTTACTTGATGATCTGCTTTTAGTTATCATGTATTATTATCTAATCTCCCCATTTAGCTCTTATGTTCTTTTTTGTTTTTTAATTGATTTTAGAGAGAGAGTAAACGGGGTAGGAGGATGGGAGGGAGTGAGAGAGACATTGATTTTGTTGTTCCACTTATTTATGCGTTCATGGGTTGGTTCTTGTATGTGCCCTGACTGGGGATCGAACCCACAATCTTGGTGTGTTGGGATAACGCTCTAACCAACTGAGCTACCTGGTCAGGGCCAGCTCTTACATTCCTGAGGGCAGGAACTGAATCTTCTGTAGTACCTAGAATGGTATTTGAAATTGATAGGCATACATTTTTCATCCAGTATTTTCTTGATTGCAGCGTTTATTCTAGAAGCTGAGTTACATGCTAGGGGTTAACAAAACAAGATAAAGTCCCTGCCGTCACAGAGCTCTAGTTGAATGAGGTGTGCAGAAAGGCTGTCAGACACTTGTAATGCAGTAAGCTCAGTGGCAGGATGAGCAGTGGATGAGAGTCCGTGGAAGCGTAGCTAGGCACCCAACCTAGATGAGGGTCACTGGGGAATGCTTCTAGAGGAAGTGAGGTTCAAGCAGAGTCTAAAAGAGAAGTAGGAGTTCGCTAGGTGAGGAGGGCTGAATGGAATGAGTGTTCCAGGTCAGGAGCGCAGTGTGCATAAAGTTTGAGCGGGGGCAGGGGGCCTTAGGCACTGAGGAACTGAACGAAGCGAAGCTCCGTGTAGCTAGATTGTAGGGAATGAGGTGAGATTCCTAAGTGATGAGTTTTCAGAGGGAACAGGGACTCTGTGATGGGAAAGAAGTACACATATTTGATGAATGTTTAGAAGGGAGGACTTCCAGGAATGGATGTTTGGATGGATGACATGATAGATAGAGCTGCACTCAGGTTTCTGTTAAGGACCACCCGGTGAATGGGGACATGAGGGAGAGGATGACGAGCTAACATTTCGGACATTGCGAGTTTGTCTGTGGAATATCTGTATGGAGATATATAGTAGTATTTGGAGCACAGCAGACATCTCTTGCAAGGAAATGGAAATTTGGGAGATGTCAGCATAAGACAAGGTGAAATCATAGAGGAAGCGTGTATAGAGTTAATAAAAAAGAGGATTGTAAGACTAACTCTTAAAGCACATCGGTGTTAAAGGACAAGCAGAGTGG
Organism: Mormoops blainvillei; assembly: GCA_004026545.1. Classification (NCBI taxonomy): domain Eukaryota; kingdom Metazoa; phylum Chordata; class Mammalia; order Chiroptera; family Mormoopidae; genus Mormoops; species Mormoops blainvillei. The sequence goes on along the minus strand of PVJD01003212.1, from coordinate 114,776 downwards.
ATTCTGCAAAGAATATTGAGATGGAACGGGCAAGGAGGAAGGGGCAAAACTGATGAGGGAGACCCATGGAAACCAAGGAAGACCGAAATCCATCCACTTGACTTAGCAACGTGGAGACCGTTAGCGACCTTAGGAGGAGTAGTTTCCGTGGAAGAGGGGTGGTCAGGGGAACCCGGCCAGGCTAGATTGCGGTGCGTGGAGATGTGGACAGACATTTCCATCACGGAGGAGGGGATTTAAACACAGTAGAAAATGGAAAGAAATGGAGTTGAGGGTTTTTTAATTTAATTTTAGTTTTTATGCTGGTGGAAAACTGCTCATGTTTAAAGGCTGGTAGGAAGAATTCACTAGTGATAAAGAGGTTGGCCGCAAGCTGAATTTCATCAGAATTTAAAATTCCTCTTAAAATTCTTTGCCTGGTGTGCCCTTTTATCTTTTGGTATTCTAAATAAAACTCCAAATCACTCTACCGATCACTCTACCGATCACTCTGCATCTTCTGGCTTTCACTGTGGTCCTGCTGTCCCAATGGGATTGCAAATTCTGGTAAAGCAGAGTTCACGATTCCACTCCCTCATTATGGTGCAGCACTGAGTTCAGCATGTCTCAGATTATATTCTCAACAGACGCTATTTTTAGTGTTCTCATTTGTTTCTTTGTTTATTCTTTGAGGAAATATTTAATGTCCACTGTGTAACAGGCATTGTTCTAGGTGTTGAGGACCTAAAGGTCACTAAGCCAGATGCATCCCTTTTTCTCAAGAGTCGACAGTCTAAGGAGACAGCTAATAAATTAGGGATTAAATAGGAAAAAGTAATTACAGAAGGCAAGAGATACTTAAAAGCTCACTGCGACAGACAGCAATCCTGAGTGGCTCCTTTATGTATTCCTTTTCCCATGAATTCTTTCTGTTGTCGGGGGAGAACACCACAAGCAATTGGAGAGTTAAGTGACTTAAGATGGAAAGAAAAAGATAGCAAATAATAGAGACTTTTTTTTTTTTTTTTTTTTGCCATAGTGTGGTTCATCCTTTGTTCACTGTTTCAAAAGTCAGAGGAAATATGATGGGTCTCATGGGGCTGTGTGTTTTGGGAGTTTTCTTGATTGACTGTTACTTAGTATTTGAGAAAGTAACCAATTCTCCACAATTTCTTTTCCCTTTCAGTCATTTGCCATCTTCCATGTATGAATGGTGGCCAGTGCAGTTCAAGGGACAAATGCCAGTGCCCCCCGAATTTCACAGGGAAGCTTTGTCAGATCCCGGTGCATGGTGCCAGCGTGCCCAAACTCTACCAGCATCCTCAGCAGCCGGCCAAGGCCTTGGGAGCACACGTCGTCCACTCCACACATACCTTGCCTCTGACCATGAACGGTCAGCAAGGAGTCAAAGGTGAGCTTGTTCTTCTGGTTTTGCCCCTGTGTCAGGCCTCTGCTGACCTGCCACACTCGTACAGAAGCCAAGTGTCTGTGGGTGGCCAGGGCTGGTGTTAGAACAGGAAGGAGTATGTGATCTGTGGCCTGAGAAATGAGCGTAGGGACAGAAGTGGGCCCAGGTATTTGGCTGAAGTGCTAACAAGGCCATAGAGATTTGATACCGAAGAAATAGGAAATACAGAGGAGCCCATCCTTCTCTGATGACCCTTAGCACCAAGAGCTGTTGAATGTGCCTGTCCCTGTTCTGACCGGGTCTGGGGACCAGAAAGACAAGAAAAACAAGGAGTGCTCTGGCCCTTCCGGCGTTAATAAGCTAGTGGCCACACATTTCTGCTGGTGGACACCGACTCTATTCAGTTGTCGAAGAGTGCTTGGTTTTAGTTCTAAACAGCCACTTAACCTCGCTGGGCTTCAATTTATTCATCTGTAGAGGAAGGTAAACTAGGTCACTTGGAGCTCAGAAATTCTGTGACTCATTCATTCTTTTAAACCTGGCATCCCTTACACAGGCATAATTTTTAAAAAGGGGCCGGAGAGTGTTACTGGCTGTTATTCTTTAAAGCCTGAATATTAGCATCAGAAGATGAAATTTCGTTTGAAAACGGCAGAAAGTAAACCTTGTGACAGATATAAAATGTCACACTTTGATATTTTGCGTGTGTGTCCCAATAAGCACCAAAGAATATCCACAATGTGTTGGTTAAGGGTAAGAGAATTATACTTCGTGAAATTATATTTCCTTTTAGTGTAGAAAGATATATCCTACAACTTTTACAATAGAAACGTCGTGAGAAATTCAAAAGTAATCCGGCTCTTGTGTCTTCATTACTATTATTTGGTAAATGTGCCTCCCTGGGACCAGAAGCTGCATGAATTTAACGGTTTCATTAAAAATATTTTTATCTTATAAAGATGTTACTGTGAGAGGTTTTAATTTCTCTTTATACTTAGTTTAGTTTTTAAAACATATGAACTCAGGTTTAATTTTTGTTTTGAGTGTACCCTTTTAATCTCACTTATTTTGATGGCTGTGCAGCAAATATATATATATATCTATATATATATATATATATATGCATGACACAGGTATGATGGATATGCATGTCAGTATATGTGTGCGTGTGTAAAGTTTACTTTCATGCTGACTCACATGTTAATTATTCACGATTGACAAGCTTCCCTCCCAATCTGTTTTAGTGAAATTTCCTCCCAACATAGTCAATATCCACGTGAAGCACCCCCCTGAGGCTTCCGTCCAGATACATCAGGTTTCAAGAATCGATGGCCCAACAGGCCAGAAGGCAAAAGATGCCCAACCAGGCCAGTCCCAAATCTCCTACCAAGGGCATCCCGTCCAGAAGACCCAGACAGCCCATTCCACGTTCTCCCACCAGCAAGTCCTTCCTCATGTCTATCCCGTGGCTGCTAAGACCCAGCTTGGCCGGTGCTTCCAGGAAACTATCGGGTCACAGGTAAGAAACTTTGCCCAGACTGTTTGTGTGCTTTCTAGAAAAGGTCTCATTTTAACAGGAAAGCCAGACGTGGTAAAATGCTTTTCTGTAGAAGGGGTTGGTAAACTGACCCTTGGGCTTGTTTTTGTAATTGAAGTTTATTGGAACACAGTCACATCCATTCATTTACATATTGCCTATCCTGCTTTCATGCTTTTGATGGTAGAATTGCTCAGTTTCAGCGAGATCATGTGATCTGCAAAGCCTAAAATATGGTCGGCAAAGCCCTTTACAGAAACAGTTTGACAACTGCTGATCTATAAAATAATTGTAAGTAGTGAATTTCCAGAAATGCTGCTGGAAGCCTGTGATTGTTATGTTTTTCAGTTGAGGTGATCTGTCTATTCTGCAACGTGTTAAAAAATACTTAGGCCTTTTCACAATAGTTATAGGTTGATAGGTATAGTTGAGTCTTGAATGCAATAATGATTTGTCATTTTTCTTTTCTTAAGAAAACTCATAACCAGAATGGCAATAACTAAGTTGTTTGAAGTGCATTTTAAATATCCCTGGATTTACATGTAACTTTAGGCCTGTACCTGTATCATAAAGAAGGAGAAAGGCTGGTTTTTCTTTAACACTCATCCTTGAAAGTGCATAGTGAAGGCAATAGAAAGATTGGATCTTCTACGCAAACCACTTGGAGCTACCTGCTTGCTTTGGGATTATGTGATAATGACATCGTTTGTCTCATGGTTCTCCTCCTGTCATTTGATTCTGGTTTCGGCCCCATGTAAGAAGAGTAGGTGTGGTACATTTATTATATGTCTATCCTTACCTGAATATTGGAAAAATAGTGTGTGTGTGAAACATTTTGGGGTAATAAGAATTAATTGTTACTGCTTTAGAAACCTGGAGAATACGTTTAGGTACTGGGCAGGTCCATGGTAGGGCTCACGCTTTTCTCACAGGGGCAGAAGGCAGGGTTGGTTCGTAGACCTGAATGGAAAGAGCACCCATGTGGAGTTAGAAGACCCTGGCTAGAGCCACGGGCCCAGGACTTGGTAGCAAGGAACCAGCTTTCATATCTGTATGGTAGAGATAAGGATATGGGTCTCTGTTAAGATTAGGCAAGATAACATGAGCACTACTTCACAAATATTATGGAACTGTGCAAATATCTACTTAGAATATACCTGTCTATCTATAGTGTCAAACTTAATAATAGTCAGAGTAGGTGATTACTTGTATCATGTAACTTCAGTAAGACAGGAAAGGCTTGATCTCCCCAAACACAGCCGTCGTCTGCCTGCAGATACTTGAAATGGCTCCTAAAGTTGCTACAGCTTTTATTTGTCAGTTGAAGAACAGGTTTAAGCAAACACTTTTGGAAGAAGGAACAGCATCCATTTAGATTTACCTTAGAAGTAAAGTCTGGATTCTTGTGCTCAGAGTGGCTTTTTATAGGGGCATTGGGACTGAAGATAAACTTCATACGCTTCACAGTTTTGCCCTGGACCAGCCTTGGAGAGAGAGGATGAATTTGGTGCCATTTGCATTGTTTAGTCATTCCAGCTTAGGTTGGTCATGAGACAGGAAAAAGCAGATCCTTTTAAAACTGTGTGCCCAGTGCCTTTCTCCCCAGTTTCCAAGTTGGAACACAGATGATAAAAAGCAAGAAAATGAAATATTCACAAACTTGTTATTCTTGTGTAATATTAGGCAGATGATTGCTAACTAAAAAAGATTTTAAAATGATTTACTTTGAAGCCTAAGCTGGACTATATAATCAAAATGAATTGACTGATTGGTGGAGTTACTTATATAACTCGAACTCGGTGGAATACGTTTGCCTTATCTGCGTGCCTCTGACTTTCGGTCTGAATGATCCAGACAGTGATCTCTATTCTTAATTCTTTTTGCATGTGTAGTCACTAATATGAAGCTTCAAAATAAGTCCTGTTTTCAGAAAATGTTCTCAGTATATGTATTTGTCTTCCTGTTGGTGAGACATGTTGCTGGCTGCCTATAATTGCCTAATTAATTAGTGTAATTAGAATATCCCAGGCATTAAAAAATATATTACTGGCAAATAGTAGTGTACAAGATATATCTTACAAAGATGTTTGCAAACATTTGTGCTTTCTTGCTATGGTTGGCTCATGTACATAGCTGCAGAGGGAGGTATAGGTAGATTTTAAGTAAATGGTAAAAACAACGCATGAGTGCTCACTAGTGCTTTGCTCAGGGGAATAGTTTGATTAGCCGCAGATTGCGACTATTGAGACTTTTAATGCCATAGAGTTATCAGTAAGCATCTATGTGTTGCACTAAGAGGGCATATGCAAAACAAATTTGGTAGAAATAGCCCTTGTTTCTGTGCACATTCTAATAATTAGGCAGTAAGCTTGGGGTCGAGAACCCAGCAAGAACCGTGATTAATGTATTTAAATTCAGGGAAGCTCTATATGGTAGAATTTCATGAACCGCTTAGATGATGGAGGAAAATGGGCAATTGGCTAGGAAGCCAAACTCATAGAGAAAAGGGGGAAAATAATGAAACAGAGGAAAGAGAACTTGGCAAGAAATGGGTGAGGAAGAAATGTCAGAGAGACCGGAGATGTGTATCAGCTCGGGATTCCTGGCAGGTGTTTGCACAGACGTGAGGCCTTTTAGACTGGAGGCCTAGTGCCAGACGAATGGCTTGGTGTCAGAGTAAAAGTAGTGTGAAGCCCCCGATGAAGGGATCAAACTCAGAATCATTAAAAGTGGGACAACCAATGTTATATGCCTTCTGATTGGATATAGTGTGAAGTTTACATATCACCCTGTAAGTAGTTTAGCCCAAAATAATTAACCTAAATCTAATCAAGCCTTTAAGCTAACCTCCTGCTTATAGGGAACACTGAGGGTAAAGACACAAGGTAAAAATGTAACCCCCACCCACTACCATCAGACAGATTCATAATGTAGGATATTATTGCCTGCTTTCTTAAAAAAAAGAAATCATATAATGGAAAAAAAGTAGAATGACTTTTCTAGAAGGAAACTAAAGAGTCACAACAACAGATGTCATGTATAAACCTTAAACAAATTGTGGTTTTTATTTTTAAACAAAACCTTCCTCTAGAAGGTATTTGGGAGCAATTGGGGAAATTTAAGTATGGAATAGGTATTAGGTGATATTTTGGAATTATTAATTTTTAGGGGTGATAACAGTATTAGGGTTTGTGGGGCAATGGCCTTGTTCTTGAGAGGTAAATGCTGAGCATTTTAGGGGTAAAATGCATGATGTCTATAATTTATGTTCAAATGAATTCACACAAATATTGCAAAACTAACAATTGTTGACTACGAGAAGGGGATATGAGAGATTGTGTAGTATTCTTTGGGTAGCTCAGCATGTTTGAAATTTTCTTATGAGAAAAAAAAGGGAAGGTTAAAATTTTCTGGATGTACAAACATGGGCATACTTCCTTTTATTGCTGTCATTATATTGTGCTTCCTAGATATAGTATTTTTTTTAAATTGAAGGTTTGTGGCAACCCCGCCTTGAGCAAGTCTATCTGCACTGTTTTTGTAACAGGCTTAAATGATGATTAGCATATTTTAGTGATAAAGCATTTTTAATTAAGATATTTTTTAGACATTTTGCTATTGCACACTTGATAGATGACAGGATATTGTAAATATAATTTTTATATGCACTGGAAAACCAAAACATTCACATAACTTTTATTACAATATTTGCTTTATTGTAGAGGTCTGGAACTGAAGCCGAAATATCTTTGAGATATGCCTGTGGAATAATATAACTTTAAGCTGCACTTAAAAGTTGTAACTGTAATATAGTAACTGAATTTTTAGAAAAGGATTTAAGATGTTTCAACTTGTGAATGAATAGGGTGGGTGGGCAGATGTGAGGTGGACTTGAGGGGGTCGGGGAAGAGAAGTTGGCCTTGGTCCAATAGTGAAACAACTAGGGTCCAATCTAAGAGAAAAGTTGAAAATAAAGAGATGACAATAAGGGTTTTGTGAAGAATCAAGCATCAGGATTTGATTACAGGCTGTTGTGAAGGAAAAGATGGTGATGAGTGGGACTATTCTGAATTTCCTTGCTTCAGAAATCAGATAAATGCTCACTATGATTGATTAACTGGCCCTTGGGGGAGGGTTGTGAGGTGAAGATGAGTAGCTACATCTTGTTTTAAGCAGCCTTATTCTTGATTGACGGCTAAATGGTGTATTCTTGGGTATCAGTCACGGACTCCAATGCTCTGTTAGTGATGGAGGGAGAGAGGGTTAATGGGAAAAACTTGGTGGTCAGTGAATAGCTCTAGTGATGATAGTTAGATGCATGAGAACAGAGGACATTTCTTTGGCATGTATTTGAAGAGGAAAGAGCAGGAATAATGGAATGGGAAATAAGTGTAATGTTTTTCACCTTGACCGAGTGTCAAGATACGGGGTTGGGGGGTATCCTCCGTATTGTTGAACATCATGTTTCATCTTTCAGAGTCCTAAAAAAAAAGCCTTGTTCTTAATATCATATAAAATCTCGATTTTTATGTGAATCAGACCGGGCACAGACATCATTAAGTTTAAAGTATTAAGAGAATAGAAATTAATAAATATATGGGATGGCTTAGAGGAATGGGATTCTCAAGTGTAGATCAAGTTTCAAGCAGTTGACAAGTGAGAGCTTTGGCGCAGTTAGGCATTTGTGCTGCCTGGGGCAGACAGTTGTCCACCATGTATATTCGAAAACATTTTGGAGAGCTTGCTCACTGCATAGGTCAAGTCAGAATTACATCTGTAGTGGTTACAGTCACCAGCTACTTTCAGGATAATCTCATGTTTTCATGTCATTAATATTTGAACATTTCCATGCTACTTTTCATCGATAAGAGGAGGCCAAATGTCAGCAAATACCCCTCTAATCTCTTTTTGCACCACGGGGACACTGAATACACGGGCACCATTCCCACTGTGCAAGATTCCCTTTGCTTTAAACTGTGATCTAAATTTGATACTTATTTGGCATCTGAGTTTTTGGTTGTTTCAAACATGTTTTATTTATTGCCTAATGCTGGAAATAAATACTCCTAATTACTTAATGATGCCAGATGCTATAAAAGACTTGGCCTGTGGAGAGGTCAGGATCATGGTGCAGGGTTCAAGGTGCAGCTTCCATGCCGGGTCAGCCACTGCCTGCTTGTTCAGTCATATGCTCTTCTGTCAAAGGGGGAACGCACTCCGTCATTAGTCATAGGCGTCGCAAGACGAGACAAAAAAAATTCTTCAAGACCTATCGCAAATGCCAAAATACCAGAAAATGCCACATCTAACTAACCGAACATCTAAGAACAAAAATACTGGAAAACTTGAAAAAAATGTAAACAGAAGATATTTTTAGTGAAGCACTCTTACACAATAAAGATGCATCAAATAATACACAAACCTGCTCTTATAATTTGTAACCGTAAAATCTCCCATAACATTAGTTTAAAAAAAAAAACCATAAGAAACAAATCCTAAGATTAAATTCCTTAATATGTATTCTATAGAAGAAAATAATCTTTATGTGGATTAGGAAGAAAGGATCAGTACTTGATGTGACATCATAAAACCATTGGAAAAGTCTTTCTTTCTTTTAGTTATTGGTCATATAAATAATAAGACCGGGGCAAAACTGAGTTCAAATGACATGAGAGCTGTTTGGGACCCTCTTTGAACTTCCAGAAGTTGTTCCAACATTTCTCTTTGGACAGGAAGAATGGAAATAGAATGGGCCATTGGAGAAAAAGATTATTTAATTGGAGATAGGTCTCTTGGCAGATAAATTCAATAACATCATCAAGCTCTAAACCTTAGCACTGGAACACACACATACACACAGTTCTGAAGGGCCAGATGCAGTTAGCTTTTGTTTAAAAAAAATTCTTTTTAAATAAGCATCGTGGAGAAATTAACAGGAACGTGTGAGCTCATTGAAGTGGAAAGTATCCTAATTACATGGCTGAAAGTACTTTTTAAAAAAGTCTCCATACTTCTGTCAGTGGACTTTGAAGAAAAATATTTCTTGGTTTTCACCACACAGAAGCCAATGAGAAAGTAGGGAAACAGATGGCGTGCCTGTCAATCCCACATGGCAGGGAAAATATAGATAATAGATGAACGGATGCAGATGTAGATGCAGGGATGGACCGTAGACGTTCAAAATCTCCACTCAGTGATGGAAAATGAATTTAGTACTCAATTAAGGGAGCCGGGGCAGTAAGTGCTGCTCGGAAACCTGTTATTTAATTTTCAAAGACTCCCCTCTGCCCTGACCGTACGAGTATTACTGAGCTGAGGCCTAAAGCTGTGATGAAATAATAGTTTTATTCTGACGGGGATAATGCCAGAATTATTGTAACACTTTCACATGGGTTATTTCCCTATACGGAGACCAAAAATGACATAAAGAGATGAGAAGCCTAAGGAAAGAATAACTAGAAAACACTTACTAGAGACTCTTAGCCTCTCATGCGTGCATTATCCTTTATGTGGGAAGGAGAGCTGAGTCAGCCAGGCTGGGTCCACAGGTGTGTCTGTTACCCATTTCTGCAGCTCATGTGCTCTAAGGTCGGGGCCCTCCCAGGTGAACTGCGTCTTGCTGAGGTGCTGGCTGGGCAGTGCTTACGGAAGGCAGGGCCGGAGCTACCAGATGTCTGCCTTCCCCACGAGCAGAGAGCCCTGCTAGGGTGTGCTGATGGAATTTCCTGAAGCTTGGCCTCCTTCAGGTGGAATAAGTCATTAACGCCAGGCCCTCCCTGTGCCATCTGGGTTTTTCTTCAGTGTCCCACTCAAATACTCCTTTGGCATAATCTAAGAAATATTTAATTGAGTGTGAGTGAGTCTGGTTGTCTCCAGTGGCTCTATAGTGGCCCTCCTTGCCAAACCTTACCTGTGTCACCAGCAGAGGTATCGCTGAAGGTGTGACACGCATCTCAGTGAGAGGTGCCCCGAGCTCTGCAGCGTTGGCCGGTCCTGCTCCTGAAAGCCCTGCCAGACTGACTTTGTGCAGGGGCCTTGTCGCTTGGAGTTGAAACAATCGGTGAAGACGGAGATTAGATCCAAAGGGGGAAATGCTGTATGTGAAAGGGAACATGTCTGCAGGTTACTGGGCTCCTGCCAAGTGGCGGGGAGGCCGGCTAGCTTTATTTGGATTGAGAACGTGGGACTGAGCTGTTAGGATAATCAAAATACAGATTCTTAGAACTGAAGTAGAGCACTTCAGAGAATGGGTGATGACCCAGACATTACCCTTCCTACTGCCTAATATCCAGTCTTTACCGAGACCAGTGTCAGCTTCGAATGTTCACTCACTTACCCTGACTTGTTTCAGAGATGAACAAGTTCATGCTTCTTTGGTCTTTCCCATGCCCGTCCTCTCAGACGTTTTTCATTTTATTAGCAATGAAAATACCTTTATCATGACATGAGATATCAAATTTCTGTACTTTATACCTCTAGGACTCACTAAAATAATACACCTATTAATAATTAGATTCTTGCTTTTGCAGAAGAATCGGAATTGGAAATAATTATAGGGAAGTTCAGAGTGAAACTACGTTACATCATTTCTGATACTGACAAAGTGGCAAGATCCTGTAGTCGTTAAATTTGAGAGAAGATGATAGTTCTGAGCATGTTAGTAGTTTTAAGAGACCATGGCTTGAATTGATGGTTGATTTAGGCTCTATGAATTACGAAAATGTTTAAAAGAGTCACACAGCTGGTATTTCGGGTCTGATGTTGTTTCTTGGCCTTGTCTACATGATGCTTTGGAATTGAGATTTGTTCAGATGAAGTGGAATCATCCCGTTTACTAAAAAACAAAAAAAACCAAACACCAAAAAAACCCCACCCATTCCTCCGGAATCTGACCCATGAAATCGTAGTGAAAATGTCGGCGTTGCCCTATGTTGAGAGACAACAAAGTGATGGCCCTGCCCGCCCTGCACCTTCCCCTTCCATGGTGGCAGTCCTGTTTCTTTTTCCTTCCATTTTTCTCTCTCCTCGTGTTTCTTTTTGTGCTTAAACGAATTGATGTATTAAACTGGAGATTCTGTTGCAATAAGATTGCTTTACGAGACCGCATTTACTCTAGTAATACTGCTGTTGTACAAACAACTTGGAAATTCCCGTTTTCGGAAAATTACTTCAGAAGTGGTTCACGCGTGTCACAGAAACGTCGCTCTGCCTTCACTCCCCTGCAGCTCCCTCAGTTATTACACTGTTTCCTCAATTCAGCCTTCAGGGAGCATCCACTTGCCGCCACGGAGGAGGTTTAAAATAGCATGTCTTTAGCCCTGAAGAGAATTCTGAAACCCAGACAGAGGAGTTTTAAAAATTTTGAACAAAGGCAGCAGTGCCTTCAAGATGATCACCTTGAAGAGGCCTGGTTTCAATTGTGCAAACTTTAACAGAGTTGTTAAGAACTAAAAGGTAATGGAAAAAAATACGATAAAGATTGAAAAACAAAAGAAAATGGTCTTAACATTCTGTGGTTTGGGGGCAGGCAGCTTAGTAAGACAGTGTATTTTTATAAAATTGATAGCCGATAGAGAACGTTCACATTTATGACCTTACTTGACCTTTAGAACAACTTCAAAACAAGGAAAAGCAGATATTCTTGTCTCCCATTTACTTAAGTGAAACTTGAGGCTCACAGAGGTAGGGACAGGCTGGTGTTGTTATTTCCAAGTCGATAGCTCTTTTTTCCATTTTGGCAAGCTCACCATTCCATTCTCTGGCCCTCAGTTTCTTTCTTTTACAAATAACTGGTTTGGCTGAGAGGACTCTTTTAGCCCCACAGTCCTCTGACTGTGACGATTTCGACATCCTTCTTTTCCACAATCTTAGACACCGCTGATCCCGACAGAGGCACAGATTCTGGGGACAGAGCAAACAGTGCAAATGTCAAATGCAATCAACACGGAGAATGATCTCTCAAAGCCACCCTGACTTGAGAGACTCCTCTCAGGTGTCGGCGCCTCCCCAAAGCTTTTTAGTTCCCCTGCGACCCTCACTGCTCTCTCCTCCCTGACTTCTTACTGCGTTTTAATCCCACCAGACTGTTTTGAACTAAGTGTCTTAAAGTTGTTGATTTTTTGCCTTTGTTCTCTTCTCCATACGCTTGTCCTTTTTGTGAGGGCAGGGCTCTTATGAGCCGAGCTCAGTGCCGGGCACAGGTGAGTAGCTGGCAAATAGGTGCGTTAGTCAGCTTAGGCTCAGTCGCGCTGTAGTAATAAACACAACAAAAGCTTCCATTCTGTACACACGAGCTGTCTCACAGGTGAGCAGCGGGCTGCGTGCTGCCCATCTCTCAGGGACTCGGCCTGCGGGCGGTTTCACCACGTTACCGCTGTGCTACCTAGAATACGCAGCGTCCTCAGTTGCTGCAGCAGCAGAAGAGAGGCACTGCAAGGGACACACAGTGCTTTTCCCATAGTCTGTCATACAGAACGAGGCCCATGACCCTGTCTCACTGTTAGTTTTATAGCAGTGTTATGGCCGAACTGTGGCCCCCCTCAAAATTCATATGTTGAAGCATTGTCCCCAATGTGATTGTATTTCAAGATAATCTAAAGGGAGATCGCTAAGGCTGAATGAAGCCATAAGGGGGGATCCTGAAACAATGGGATGAGTGTCCAACGAGACGCGGCGAGCTTGCTCTCTTTGCCAATGCTGAGGACACAGCAAGGTGGAGGCCGCCTGCAGGCCAGGAAGGGAGTCCTCGCCAGACCTGACTCTGCTTGGCACCTCAGTTTTGGATTTTGGCTCTCCAGAACTATGAGGAAATGAATGTCTGTTGTCCAAGCCCCAACCCTACCCCATACCACCTCTGCCTCAGTCTGTGGTATAATATTTTGTCAGAGCAGCTCAAGCAGACTCGTGCAGCTAGGGAGTGGGGACACGGGGGAAGAAGGTGGTTCTAAGGTGAGTGGTATATGGTCCTGCCCAGTGACAGAGCAGTGGTCAAGACAGACTTGATTCTCTGCTTACAGAGAACTAGAAAAAGCTACTAATATGATTGTGGCGTTCAGTTTATCTGCACTTCTTGTAGCCAGACCACAAGTAGTTGTTAGTTTTGCGTTCTGTGTGCTTGGATAAGACACGAAAAGCTGAAAGCTTAACCAGCTGAAGTGCGTGTTATCATTTACATAGGGCTGTGAGGTCCAAGATGGTTTTTGTGCCTTACAGTAGCTCTACGTAGACAAAAAAGAAACTGACAAACATTGAAGTTTAATATAGAAAAATTTATCCCAGTATAGTTGTAGAAATAAGCCTTGAGGAAAATAGGTCTTTATGGTTATCATTTGGGAGTGATCTGGTCGCCATAGTAATAGTAACCATGCCTGTATGCCCATTTTTATTTCCTCCCTTAACACAAATATATCTTTTTTAGACACATTCTTGGTAATGGAACTTAAAATAAATTTTATATTCTCACCATGTAGTAGTAGGATTTATGATGTGATTTGTGTTGTTTTGCTGCAAGGAATGGCTAATAGGAATTAGCATGTCAGAAATACAGCCATGATAATACTTAACTACCCTTTTTGCAATTTACAAATAGCGAGACACATATATCTCAACCCGGTACATTTGACTATTGAAATGCCCAAATCATTGTCGAGGGGGAGAAAAAAGGCAGCCCGGATTCGACCATTTCTTTCGAAAAGATGTCAACTCAGAAGCTTCATGCTTAAGAATTTTTTCCCTCTGTATGTTACTTTAAAACCATTTTTGCCTTAGTGTAGCTTCTAAAATACCGTTTCATAAACTAAAGTAGTTGTCTGGAATTCCTTGAAGCCTATGGTTTGGCTTTAGCAGGCTTTAAACAAATACACTCTCAGAAATCGATGTGGATACATTTCCAACAGTTAATGCCCTAGTCACAGTCGATACTTTATAAAATCAATAGCCTGAAATATCAGAGGATTATGGTTGTATAAGATACCCCCAAATACCTAACATTGTTTTAATTACTCTAATAAAAGAAAGCTGGGTGGATTTTTTTTAAAAACCTTGCTTATAAAGAATGTTCTGCTCAAGCCAAAGCAAATTTTTTACAAGTTCTTTTAGAAAATCTGGAAGTATTTAAGCATTTTCCTCTTCTTCTTATGAGACAATGCTTGTTAGCCTGCCAGGGCTCCATCATACAACATTCTCCTTCATGACAACAGGCCTTTAGAACAAGTTGATCAAATAATGTGGCTGTAGCTACATTAGTGATAGGGTTCAGAGATTTGGACCCTCTTTCTTATTGGCACACAGATATAAACATATTTAATGTTCTAGTACATGGACATTGAAGAGCTCTCCTGGGGTTTTCCAGTTCAATTTGGAGCCATGGTTGGTCCAGAGGCTAGAAGAACTACCATTTTGCTTGCTAGATGGGCAAAAAGTCACTTTGCCAGAGGAAAGATGTGTTTACATCATAGCAAAAAGACTGATGATAGGAACAAAGAAGGGCCGTGACAGAAGTTTGGATTGATCCAGCACATTACGCACAGTGGGACTTTCCCCATAAGGACCCTCTTTCTTGTTTTTATGAAAAGAAGTCCAAGATTTCCGAAAATGGCATCCACATCCCTCAGTCAGATTCACTGTACTGAGGTGGTAACTTCTGTTTACCAGAATACCTCAATGTTTTATGGCAGAACATTGGAATAAGATACTCCTGGGCGTGGGTGGGGGTGAGCATGGCAGCTGCACAGGTGGAATAATTTATGGGACACTGCAGTGTCCGTAATGCGACTTGATAATGGGTCACAGCTCAAGGCCCCATTTCTAATATTTTGCCTATTGATAATAATATGTAATTCATTATAATTAGTAATTGCTGTATAATCTAGAAAGGAGCCACTGAAGAGCTATAATGACTTTAGGAAGATAGAGCCACTTTTTTTTTATCTTCTTTAAAGCATAGACCGGCCGAAAAGAGGTAGGCATGAGGTGGGGTAAAGGAGACCCATTCTGGTTATCGCTGATAAAGTTGGTCCCGGTCAGGGTGTGATGTTAGGACTAGATAACAGGTGGCATCATGGACTCTTTCGTATCAACCAGGTAGGCAGGTAACATTTAAGGAACACTGCCCTTCACAGGCTCACTCTGACACAGGACACCATGACTCCCGGGATATCACCCCTGAACCAGAGCCTACATGAAAACACAGATTTTAGGTAAAACTGTGAGTATTAGCAGTTAGTCTATCCTTAACATTTTATTGATGCGAATGTTAAAGTCCAGAGAAGTAAGTTCGTTTGCTTCACATCTTGTGTTGAGTTTGTGGTTGATGAGGGCTAAGACTGAGACTTTCTGGTTTCAACGCCATTGTTCTTTCTACTGTTCCACTTGGCCCTTGGGCCATCCCTTCTGGGCATGGAGGATTCACAGGAAACCATTGCTCTCTCTATAAGGTGGCTCAGGCTTTCGTAACAATATACCATAGATTGGGTGGCTGAAACCGTCAAAAGTTAGTTTCTCATAGTTCTGGAAACTGGGAGTTTTAAGACCAAGGTGCTGATAGATTCATTTCCTGGGAGGTTTCTTTTCTTGGTTTGCAGACACCCCCCTACTCGCGGTGCCCTCACCAAGGCAAAGAGAGAAGGAGCTCTGGTCTCCTCCTTATAAGGACACTAATCCCATCACAAGGGCCCCACCCTCATGACCTCATCTAAGCCCAATGAACTCCTAAAGGCCCCACCTCCTAATATGACCACATTAGGGGTCAGGGCTTCAACATATGAATTTGAGGGAAGGGGCACACAAACATACAGTCTACGGCACCAGCTGAACATGAAAGGACAGATATATTGTCTGGGACCTGTGTTAGGGAGTTCCATGTTCTCCAGTGTTTTGTGATTGGGTCACAGAGGCTTGGTGGAGAGGAGATGCAGAGTTGGCTCCACTATTTTGGCTTTATAGCCTTGGTCTTCTGGCACCAAGACATAGCACATAACCAGAAAGATCTTAATATCCCTAAATTAAAATCATCTGCTGCTTGAACATTGATATTAACTGGTTGAATTATTATAATTCAGTGACACCATATTATGCTTCTTGAGTTGAATTAAAATAAACTCCATATAATTACAAACCCTCCACAGCATTTATTCTCTGAGCACTTTTTTACTAGCCAGAGCACTTTTGTGAAAACCTAAGCATTTCAAGCAAAATTCTAAGAATATCTTATTTTTCTTATTTCTGTATCTAACTTAATTATTTACTTACATATCACTTCTTCAGAAGTTGACTCTGGGGCATTGTGTATCAAGTGACTGTTAGATACCTTGGTCCTTTATTGAATAAGCCCAGGTTTTTAAGTGAGGTCCCTGGAGGAAGGAGTCTAACATTGCGTGAGAGCCTAGTGCGTGCTGCCCTTATGACTGTTTGATGTGGATCCTGTCTCCTCTGTATTGTCTCAGTCCTCTTGAGAGCTCTGTGAAAATGTACATCTTTCGTTCCGTTTTATCAAGGAGGAGGTAGGCCATGGTTGAGAGTTTTGCCCATGGTCATGTAGGTGGTAAGTGGTAAAGTGAGGATTTTGACCCATGTTGTCCAACTTTGAAAGCTATGCTCTTATCAATTTTTCAGCTGCTGTTATCCTTATACTACTTTTTTTTTTCTTAAAGATTTTATTTATTTATTTTATTTTTAGACAGAGGGGAAAGGAGGAAGAGAGAAATGGAGAGAAACATCAATGTGCGGTTGCCACCTGACTGGTAACTCAGGCATGTGTCCTGACTGGGAATCGAACCGGTGACCCTTTGGTTCGCAGGCTGGTGCTCAATCCACTGAGCCACCAGCCAGGGCATTACACTACTTTTCATGGGGCCCACAGGGAGCATGATTGTGTGGGAAGGTAATAAAGCACTGACTCTGCTGAACATGGGGATGCCCAGGCATTTGCTTTGTGTTAGGACATCTCTCTCTTTTTGGGAAAAGAGCTCATTTGTGCCGAACTTCAGTTCCCTTCTGCTATTTGTTTGAAGAGAAGAATAGCCAATGGGCCTTTAATAATTACTCAATTTCATTTTTTTGTTCTTTGATGATTATAGATCATATTTACCTTAATATAATTTCTTCCTTTTTCTCCCCATGAGTGAATACTCCATCCCAATAATTCTGACTTACTTTTGAGAAGAAGTACCAGATGTAAAAAAACTATATCCTTTTTAAAAACAATTGTTTCCTCTTCTTTCTTTTCTTCTATATCAGTATTTCTGTGTTTGCCATTACATTGAAGATGCCAGATATTTAATTGGAAGGAATCCAAAACTTTTTCGCTTTGGGAAAAGAAACTGGATGTTTCCTTTGCTCTGTCTTTTGATTAATTTTGATCTCCAACTACAAATCGAGTCACAAGTTTGGAAACCTCTGTGGTTCAGCTCCACCTCGTTCCCTGACTTCCCCACTCACTTGCTGTTCCTTTGTGTTTGGCCTGGCTTTGCCCGTTCTTCCCCTCCTACCCACCCGCCCTGGGTCCTCTCCCAGTTGGTGGTGGGCCCTGGCATAGCTAGAGTTGCTCCATCTCTTTGGAATCTCTCTCTCCCCAGTGCAGTGGTTGAGTCACTGTCTTGTTTCAACTCCTGCCTAAACATGGCCCCGTGTACTTTTGCTGGAGTTGCAATGAATCAGCATTCTCTTTTCTTTCACGTTTTGCTTCAGTGCAATCTCTAGAACCATTCAAAGAGTCCATATGCCTTTAACATTTTGTTTTATTTGTTCCTTGACTCAGAGCCATATTCTCTTTGAGAAAAATGGTCTTTATTCAGACTCAAAGTATTTATCCTTCATTGTATAATGGTAATAAAATAAAATGAGTTACAAATAGATGCGATAGAGATCATTCATAGGAGTATTTCAGGGCTACCATTTTTCAAAAGACATTCGTGAGCGATATGAAATTCCAGTCCTTGCTGTGGCGGCCACTCTTCATGGAGTGGCCCTTTTACTAATGAAATATCTGAACCCTTTCCATGTGTCTGAGGGCCGAGCAAATGGCCAGCACTCAGAACACTTTATATAGGCTATTGCCACACGGCACACCAGCTGAGGGGGCGAATGGGGGTCCAGCCTACATGCTACTTAGTGTGGAACACGTCCCCAAGGGTCACCTTTCCCTAATCCCCACAGCGGGGTAAAGGCAGCCCGATTGCCGGACCTTCATTGTCCTGCTTGCGCTGCAATAGGTGGGTCGTGCCTTTGCTGCATCCTAGCGTGGGCGTGTGGCGTCCCAGTGTCCCCTAATCTGCAGCACAAAGGCATGTGCGCTCTTTGAGGAGCTGTTGCACATTGCACATTTGACAGGACAGGTTTTTCTTTCTGACTGGAATTAGCTAACTATGGGGCTGTAAATTCAGCACACTTCTCCTGGATTGCTTAGGCACAAGGTATGCCTTGAAATGAGAGACTGGTTTTCTCTGAAAGTGTGGTGAATGATTCACAAAGGAGAAATTCCATTTGTGTTTTTAACTTGTGAAACTCACGTCAGTCTGGGCATAAGCGTGGAGTCAGGAGGATCAGTCTCTGTCCGTGTGATGATGCGTCATGGAGAAGCAGAGTCCTCCCGCCCGAGAGAAGGACAGTCTGAATTCCAGCATCCTCTTCTGTGTGGTTCTTTCCAATGTGGCCTTTCGATGTGGAGGAGAGAAGATCCTTCCTCTCCTTTCTTTTCCTCCAGGTATTTCCAACATCCCGGGAGGACCTAGTGGTGCTGCGTAGTTGCGTGTATGAGAGCCCTGAGTATGGCCACAGAGGTCTCTCAGGTGGCGTTTCTGGTGGCACATGGAAAATCCCTCATAGTTGAAAAACTGAAGGGGTACGTGTAAACCTTGGTGCCTTGCTCTAAGCCCACCTTCATCCCTTGCAACCTCTTCTCATGCTGTGCAGACCCAGTTTTGAGGAGAACACGGTGTCGTGGTACCACCTACGTGGCCATTTATTTAATCGATTTGGATGGCTTGTGCTGCTCTTGGCTGTGGACCTGCAAAAACAAAGCCATGGGATAAAGCGGACTGAGTCCCGTAATGAAAACCTTGTACCTTTTTCGAGGCCTGGTAAAGAGAGATGATTTATTTTTGCCCTACCAAATAAAACATTCTAGGAATCCAAGGTGAAAATTGGATTTTAACTGCTACTAAAATTTTGAGCATATAAAATCAGCAAGTGTTGAGAGTTTTGCTTGATTAAGAGAAGAGCCTAAAGAGCCTTATACAAGAATGATCAAGACGTGATGGGCACTGGTGTCCTACGTAAACCTGATTGACAAAACCAGAAATAAACATTAAGCACACTTTGGCAGGAGAGTGTGACAGTGGAAACCTCTGTGCTCTTTTTTTTTAAAAAGTTTTTCTTTCAAAAGCTTTCTTTCGATGACAGTTCACAATCAGTATTATTTTGTATTGGTTTCATGTGTACAGCGTGTTGGTTAGACATGCATATACTTTACGAAGCAGTCCCCCTGATATTTCCCGTGCCCACCTGATACCATGCATAGTAATCACAGTGTTATTGGCTGCATTCCCTCTGCCGTACTTTATGCCCCCGTGACTGCTTTGTAACTGTCAACCTGTGCTTTTCAGTCCCTTCACCTTTTCTTAACATAACCATTTGCTTCTAGTCTTATGTCTGGAGCATTGCTTCCTCTTCCTTCTTCCTTGCTTCACATTTCAGATGTAAGCCTTCTGTGATTAAACGGAAGGTGTCTGGGTACTACCTGCATCCGGCCAGTATGTGTCTTCTCCATGTCGTTCACGTGTCCCCTCTCCCTCTCTCTCTCAGCATACTCCAGTTTCGGAGAGCACACGACATCCTGCCGGAATCATTAAAAACCATAAAAAAAAACCTAAAGACTTACAAAGCTATGACAAAACTTCCTTAACTGTGCTGGACCATCTCTGGTTTTGTTTTATAATTTGGACACTTAGAGCCTCAGTCCGAATGCTGCATGCCTGGACCCGCTGGAAGAGAGGCCCGCCAGGTGCCCGGTCTCTACCACCTGTTGCCCTTCGAAGGCTCACCATCCGCCCAGCCTTTCTGTCCCGCTGTCCGGCTCACTAGCCTCTGTGCTAGGCTTACATTTGCTAATTTCCATTGGTTTTCCCGGAACCACTGCTTACCTGGATGGACGACCTCTGATTTGTTCCCTCCTTCCTTCAGTTCTTGAGCATTTGCGATGTGTACTGTGTATTGGGATATAAAGATGGATAAGATACATCTACATTTAATTAAAATGCATTGCGGAGGCTGTGGAGCTGTGTAGAAAGTGCCGTGGAGTAAAGAGGAGGTAGGGACTTACCAACACTGAGGCCACGTGCGGCTTCACATGGTGGTTCTTCAGAGCTGGGACTCGCGAGATAAAGTTGGTCCGGGCAAAGAGAAAAGAGGGGGCCCATCAGAGAGAGAAGAGACAACTTTTGGAAAGACAGTTTAGAAAACTGTCACCCTTTGGTGTGCCTGAAGGATGGGGGTGTAGAGAGGTTAAGGGGCACAGAGTGAAAGTCAGAAAAATTGTCTCGGGCAGGAATAGAAAGAACCTCCTGTGTCAGGGGTCCCCAACCTTTGTGCCGAGGACCGGTTAGGAACCAGGCCGCACAGCGGGAGGTGAGTTTGAATGTAATGCACTTGAATCATCTTTGAATCATCCCGAAATCATCTCCCCTAACCCTGGTCTGTGGAAGAATTGTCTTCCTTGAAACCTGTCCCTGCCAAAAAGGTTGGGGACTGCTGTTCTATATCATGCCAGGGAGTTTACTATCTCCAGACAATGACAGTCACTGAAGGCTTCTCATCAGTGGAGGAATGTGATCAGCTCCGTCTTTGGGAAGATGACTCTTGAAACTGCCAAAAGGATTTGGCAGAGGCTGAGGCAGACGAAGACTGAGGGACTGACCCTGAGGTGTGGGGTATGCGCACACGTCCCCCTCCTCTTGCCCTGCACAACTGTCCTCAGGTTTGGTACACAGAGTAGAGTCTGTCTTTCTAGGTCCTTCCTGACCCCACTGAATTGGTCTCACTTCAGGCCCCTGCCTCTCCCCCTCTTCTGACCTCCTGTGACTGGCCCCGGTCGTGAGATGGATCTTTGCATTGACAACCCAAGTCATTCCAGTGGCCTCCGAGCCCTGTTCTTCTGCCACCGGCCTTGTTTGAGGCTGCGGGTGCCTTCCTGGCTTGGCCGACTTCCCCGGATCAGACTGGAGCCTTCGTCTCCGCCGGGGCTGATCTGGCTCGGCCAGTGACCATTCCTTGTATTGTCCTCTCCTGTTCTTTCCCTGCCTGGTCCATGGTGTTCTAGGAAGACCAGAAGCCTCTTGTAAACAGAGTCTGTGTCACATTCTCAAGGCTTACCCACATGCCATGCCCTTATAGCTCTGTTTCCTGCCGATCCACAGAGAGATTTCCACAGATAGTTGAAACTAAAAATGTAAACTGTGAAAGTTTATATTGATCTTTCAAGTGTTCGGGTTCTGTTAGGAAAAAAAAGGCACTGGAAGCAAGTTTTACTAAGTGCTCTGAGCAGTGACAGATTTTCAGAAGAATCTGGCGATGCCAAGAAGCTCTGGAAAATATGCTTGCTCTTTTCAGTGCCGTCCTTATTCTGCTATGGTGTGTTGTTTTGAGGTTTTAGAGGTTTCCCCCCCTGTAATTCTGTTGATAACAACCGAACTGTTTTGTACTGCGGCTGAAGTATAGCAGTAGGAGCTGGGCGTCCTGCACTCGATTAACCTGTGTGTTCCATACCCATCGTTGCAGTGCGGCAAAGCGCTCCCGGGCCTCTCCAAGCAGGAGGACTGCTGCGGAACCGTGGGTACCTCCTGGGGCTTCCACAAATGCCAGAAATGCCCCAAGAAGCCATGTAAGTTGACATTTCACCATTCCTTTGTGGGTTAATGTAGCATATTTGTGTCCTTATGACTACTGTTTTAATGGTGAGACATTGGACTTCCAAAGAACTCTTACTGAATTATAGAACATCATGCAATAAGTTGTATTTCCAGAAACCTTACAAACCTGAGAAAGGTTTCATACCCATTCTGTTTTTTAATAAGTCCGGTTATCAGTTGCCTTCTTCAGTGGAATGACATATTTTCAAAAAAAGTCTTATAAGATGCGATGTGCTACATAAAATAGGC
The DNA here is from genome assembly GCA_004026545.1 of Mormoops blainvillei. Classification (NCBI taxonomy): domain Eukaryota; kingdom Metazoa; phylum Chordata; class Mammalia; order Chiroptera; family Mormoopidae; genus Mormoops; species Mormoops blainvillei. The sequence continues at coordinate 92,701 of PVJD01003212.1, read as the reverse complement.
TCAATTTTCTCAGGTGAAGAGAAAATAAAATAGGTTTCAAAATGATAATTATTAAATGTTTCAAACCCTATAAAAAGTCAATGCAGTTGTGATTTCTTAGGTTAAAGTTGGCAATTACTGGTGGGGAGGGAGATGGAAGAGGGAATAAGGGGGACAAATGGGAATGGAAAAAAAATGCAATAAAAAAAGATCTTAAATGAAATTTTTATTAACAGCCACAACTTCTGCTGTAGGTTTTGTTATACTATAAGTTTTCAAAATTCAGTTTAAAAAAAAAAGCTCAAGTGAAGAAACAATTGGTTGCTGATTGGTTAGAGAGAAACTATAACTGGGACACGGTACTTCCCCTGTCCTTCTTAGTCATGCTTGTATACTATTACAGTTCTCAGTGACATGACTCTGTAAGACACCCACATGCTTTGATTATTCTATAAAATCTGTTTTTCAGAACCTGTTGATTTGAGTAAGTCCAGATTAATATCTTTCTGTTACTTTATTCTCAGTTATAGTTTGTATTTTTCATTTTTATATGTAGTATTAGCTCTAAAAAACTGATTTTTAGTATTTTTTAAGAAACACAAAGGTAACTTGATTTAAGTAGAAATTTTTTACACTTACTTGTCACTCTTTTGCCAAGAAAGCCAGTGATATTTTTCTCAGTCATTTTTTTTTACCTTATAAAACTGAAGATTTTAATAGTTTTTTTAATACCTTATGCTGCAAGGAATTTCTTATTTGCTTCAACTGGATAATTTTTATTTGATTTGGTTGATATTCTCATCACTGCTCCTTATGTCTGTCTTATAAACTATTCTCTCATTCTAATAATTTGTTTAAAATAATTGTCTCTCATTTGGACTTCCTCGTCACTCAGACTTACCTGTTTTCTAAATCTTTGGATGCCTAAAGTTAATTTCGCTTAGTATCACTATTTGGTGGATGTTACTATCTTCTTTTAGAGGACCAATTTGGTGGAAACACCCACTAAAATTTCTGATAGTCCACGAATTCTTCAATTAGGGGAAAAAGCCCCATCAATAAGGACACTGAGTACTGAGAGGGTGTCCCCAGTGGACTGTCTACGCTGATTTGATAATGATGGGCAATGTGGATTTCCAGCAAGTGGTTTGAGTGTGGTGGTCTCTTCTCCCTGAAAGATGCCTTTGCCTAACGTTGTGTTGAGCAGCTGTTAAAGGGCCACCTAGAGACCTGGAACGATGGCCTAAAGAGCATGGAGCTTGGGTTTCTGTAGAGACCTGAGCTGGACTCCCGGCCCACATTCGCTGCCAGAGTCTGTATCTAAAATGTCGAAATAACATTGCCTTTTTTTAACGGCTTATCCTTCACTGACGGTGTCTGCTTGTAGGGATATTGTGGAGGATGGCATGTTTCCCACTGTCAGGCCTGAGGGCTGCAGAAAGACAAGTCCCGTTTTGACAACTTTGTTTTGGAGCTGCGTTTTTCCTCTCTGTTGCTCTCTGATACTTTTTTCCATCTTATACCTTATTTATCTTTTTATCTTTTTAATTTTTCCCCCTTCTCTATAAACCTTTTGCGTAGTTTCTTATCTTTCCTCTTTTTTCTAAATCCCAAAGTTGCAAGACAGGGGTAAAGGGAATAAGTTCTTTTTTTTCTGCTTGTTTTTGCTTTTTAATCCCTAACTTCCACTCCTGACCTTTTATCTCTTTTATTTAGAATTGTGTGACCTGGAGATGAATTCACTGTTTTGTGCGGTTATGTTAGCTCTAAATTTTGATAATAATTTAGGTAGAATGTGAAAGCACAAAGTTGCTAACACTTTAAAGGCTGATGAAAATAAATTCATATATTGGCTCATTTAATGTATGAAATTGATGAGATTGATTCCACTTTAGGGAGAACAGTGAGGATTATGAATGAAATAAACTATTATCATCTTGACCTTTACTTCGTTTGTGCCGAACCAAGTGACTCACTCCCAGGAAACACACTCGGGTCGCATTCTTCCTGTGTCGTTCACAAACTTTCCTTCCCATGGTTGGTCGTACTCTCTTAAGTCACACTCGTTTTGGAAGAGAGCAGACTTTCCTTGGCTTTACATGCCATGGTTTTGTGTTCTGTGTCTTTTTTTTTTTTCTTTTCACTCAAAGTAGTTCAAACTTCAGTTTTCAAATGGCTTTTACTCAAAGTCTGAAGTTTTTGTTTAGCCACATACAGAAAGTCCTTTCATTGTTGATCCCTTTTTACTGTGAAAACTTAATTTTAAATCTGCAGATGATTTCGTTAAATGGTCTGTAATCTATTAAAGAATGTACACAACTCAAGCAAGTCCCTTGTCCTTTAAAAGATTTTAGAAGAAAGTTAATATTGAATCCTCAGCTGAAGAAGACTTTAGATCATCTGCTCCGACTCCCTGCCTTGAGGTAGATGGCTGTTGAAACTTTCTAAACAAGTTATTGTCTCTCTTTTGCCTTTGAGCAATTCACAGACAGAAAACCCACAATCTCTGTAGGCAATGTGCTCCAGTTTGCCTTTGTTTTTTGGGAGAAGACTAGGCATTTGGCCAAAGAGTTAGATGGGGCAACTCCCCCCAGGCTGACCTCTCCTTTCTTTTCAGCTCACTAATCTAAGTCCTCCTACTGTATTCACTTTCTGGCATCCTGAAGGATCTGAAGATAGGGGAAATATGGCAAAGAAAGGAAACGGAGGAGGAGAGGAATAACACTAGTCAATCTCACCCTGTTCCTTTATTGCTGAGAATAAAGAACATGCGTTAGGGGCAAAATAATTTTCTTTTCCATAATAAGGTTTAATTTTTTCTGTTTGTTTTACTTCAGCTTTGCCTTTTTACTCCTCCTTCAGGTCTTTTAATAGTCAAACCTATTTTGACTGTGGCCCATTATCTTTTTAAAAAATTTTATTTATTTATTTTCAGAGAGAGGGAAGGGAGGGAGATAGAGAGGGAGAGAAACATTGATGTGCAAGAGAAACATTGATAGATTGCCTCTCATACACCCTCAGCTGGGAACCTGGCCCACAACCCAGGCATATGCCCTGACCAAGAATTGAACTGGTGACCTTTCAGTTCGCAGGATGATGCCTAACCCATGGAGCTACTTACACCAGTCAGGGATGCTCATTATATTTTTAATAAAAGAACACCCCATTTCAGGAAATAACAATGACATCTGTCATTTAGTGAGAGCTTGCTTTTGTCAGGCGCTGTTGTAGGCATTTGCATAAATTATCTCTAAACTCCACAATAGCCCTGACATGCTTGGTAGATGTGACACTCTCATTGTACAGAATTGCCATTTGAAACCCAGGAGACTTGTTTCCCAAGATCGCAGATATACTGGTAGGCAGAGTCAAGATCTGAACCTGGGTCTGCTCGGTCTCAGAAATTATGTCGACTATGCCAGGAAGCCTCTCATGTTTCATTTTAGACTGTCCAAATTTCAGCGAATAGGGTTTTATTGGCAAATTGGTGACTGCAACATTTGTGTTGGCAATGAGTTTTCTGAGTGGTAAGTCCATACAACTGATCACAGCAGCCCCTTTTGTCACCTAACTTCTTATCATCACTTCCTGCTCTTTTCAGGTTCACATTAGTAAGAACTGGCTCATGACTAGAATACATGATCCTGAAATTAAGGCAAGCAGATCAGGTATTGTCTGAGCTGGGACACTTTTAAGAGCGAAATGGAGTGCTATTAATGAACTTTGCTGGAACATCAGACATAACTCAAGAGTGTCCCAGGCGGACTAGCGTATAGTCACCCTACCTATGAAAAGAAAATTCAAATGCATGTAGCAAATCATTGGGGAGGAAGCAGTCCTTTGTCATATAAATAAGGAATCACTAATTGGAAGAAAATATAAAACAGTTTTATGGATCTTTCATTTAACACAATCAGCATTTACTGACAAATAACTGGGACCATATCTAATGCAAAATATGAAGTGTGCTGAAAAACAAGGTTAATGTGAAAGAAAGTAATATGCATTGAATTGGTATCTTAGAAATGAGTAAGACCATTGATGCCTTAAATGGCATTGGTTGTCACATATAGTAGTTTGGAATTGTAAGAATTTTAAACTAAGCACGTAACAAAGAATTATTTCTTCCCTTACAGCTTATCATGGATATAACCAAATGATGGAATGTTTACAAGGTTATAAGAGGGTTAACAACACCTTTTGTCAAGGTAAGGTGAACCGAATTCATTGGTACGGACTCAAAGTCGTTTTGGCTTTTTAGAAACCGGAACTGTTTTGCCACATTTTGCTCACGAAGCCCAGCAGGCGAAGCTCGCACAGTGACCCACCCTCTGCTCACGCCATTTAGCCATGTGCGGATGCAGAGGGTTAGTGCGTGGCTGCTGGAATTTTTCACTGCCGTTCAAACTTGATGGAATTTTCTTTCCTCCTATTAATTTGCAATGAAATTGACAAGAGATTGGATTGTATGACAGATCACTTGATGGTCCCCATGCTGGTTACCTCCTGTTCCTGCACGGGCACATGCATGTGTATGTGTGAGCACATGCATGTACCTAGCAGTACTACTTCTTCGCAGACACGTGATTCGGCAGCAGAGTTCCCTTTTTTCCCCTCTCAGAGTCTCACTGGCAACCTTGAAGTTTCTAGGCATTGAACTTCAGAGTGAACACGTGTTAACGAGGCAGTAGGTAAATGTAGCTAAATGTGAAATGTCCTGAGTGCTTCTGCTCAGCTAATTTTGACCTTACAGCAGAGTTGTACAAGCAGGGCGAACCCCGGAGGTCATTTAGCTCAGTGTCAGCACTTTACAAATGAATGAGCAGATGGCTAAACGTATACGTTACAGTGTAAACCAAGTCATAGTGTCACAGATTTGAGTGAAAATCTGAGTGAAAAGCCTAGCCCTATTTTAGGATGCATTAGTAGAAGAAAATGAGCAGAACATTAGAGCAATGACCTTGTACTCTGCCAGTGAGACTGAATTTGGGGTTTGGGTATTTGGTGTTCATCGTCTTTCGGCTAATAAGGTCAACTAAGCTTGTGAAGGGCCTGGAAACCTGAGAGTATTTAGCTAGGAGACGTGCAGACCAAAGAGAACTATAATGGCTGATTTATAAACATGCCTTAAATATTTGTAAATGTGCCTTTAAATGTTTGATTAACTGTCTTACAAACAAGACTTTTATGAGTTGCTTCGAAAGCCAAAGTCAATAGAATGGTGTTACAGGGGGCATAGTTACAACTACAAATAATTTTTTCTGTGGAATGGAGTTCCCCAGCATTGGACTGAAATGCCTTGGGAAGTACTGGGCTCCCTGCACATTGAAGTGACCCAACAGATACTCCACTGTTGCCAGGGATGCTATAGGGAACCTCTATCTCCTGTAGTACATGAGGTTAGATGACTCTGTAGGTACATTCCATTTCTCTGATGCTGTCATTACTCTGTCTCCTGGGATAGAGGCTGTGCATGAGAAGGAAGAGGCGACATCTTGGTCTATCAGACAAGTTCTAGCCCCTAAACCTGTAGTTTTCTGAAGTGTCGCCTGTGATTAGGCATGTCTTCTTGCTCCATCGGACTGCAGACAGAGGAGAGTCCTCCTTTATCCTTCACTATTATAATCTTTCGTGGCTGATTGTTAGTAATGCCCCAGAGGATCAGATGATCCTAATTTTTCTGAGTGTTAAATGATGAAGCATATACATGTTTTCTTGGGGTGGGGTAGGATTCAGACATTATTAATTGCAGTTAGAACTGAGGCATAGAGAGTAACTTTCCAAAGGTCACACAGGTAAAAAGAGGCCCAGCCAGGACTCAACTTCCAAACCACCTGTTTCTATGTGCAATATGGCCTCTTTTGCCATATACAAATATATGTGTATATATAGATATCTGTGAAGTATTACTAATGTGGATGCTAGCTAACTGGAACAGAAGATGTACCATGTGTGGTGAACTTAATATCATAGAAGTCAAAGCAATTAGCATTTACTTAGTTTTGTTTAATAAGAAAGGGAGATTATCTAATGTATTCTTTCTACTGACTGGCTCAAAGTTCTAAGAGTTCATATTTATAAAAATATTGTAAATGTGGACGTGAAAATTGGCAAGTAATCACTTGCTATCTCATTTAACAAAATAGAACGGAAACTCTTAAATACTCGCTTGAGGGTTTTTTTGCCCCCTCTCCTGGTGTGGCTGATATCAGCAAGTTTCGTTCATAGTGCGTGAATCAAGTGGTTCCACCTTAGTCATTTGCACTGATGGTCAGCAACACCAAGTCCTGGCTTATGTTTGTCTCAGGAGGCTGTTGGCAAAAACAGGGTTATGCTTTCTGGCATGGAGTCGGGAGTGAGGTATCACAGAAAATTCTGTTTCATGGTGCCTCACAAGGGCACTGCTAAATTACACTACAGAGAAGATTGACTCATAAAATAATATGATTTCATTCCGCATAATCTATTTAAATTGCTTGTGAGAGAAGGGCTTAATTTCACTCCCTTTGTGGTAGGATTGGTCAGTAAAATTAAATAGAACTTTCTCACGTTACATATGTACACTCAGTTTTCCTAGAGCCTTGAAGCATTTTGATTCTCTTACCCTGCAGTTTTCAAAAGGAGCCCATTCAGCATTCCACACTGTTCTTACAGCTTAATGTCTTCTCAGTTTACCAAGCACATTTACAATTAAAATGATTAATAACTAGAATTACATTATTTCCTTCAATGAAGTGAACTAATGTTCCTGATACAACTTTCACTAACATGCACTCAGGAACAAAGAACCAACTGTGCACAAGTTAATTTGAGGAGCTTTCAAATCATTGCCCTCAAAGTTGGTTTTTTTCTTCCCTCTCGCGGTGCTGCAATTATCTTTTCAAATGAATGATTTATTACATATACACACATGGAGCTCGAAAACCCGCCTCACTACCCCAACATTATGGAGTTGTTATAATTTGCTTATTTCTCATTACAAACAATGCAATTCTGTTTCCTCATGGATCTAGAGGGAGATTTGTAATTTGTCACTTGATTATTATGCTACAGGTTTGATATTGAATGAGAATTAAATGAAATACTGTATCACGGCGATGATGATAATAGGAACCTCTTGTGTTCATCCTGCTTTACCCTGAAACCAATCTTTTCCTTGAATTTTGAATACTCTCACTTGCCTGTAACTTTGCCATGAGATGAGTTATTAAAGTAGGTATGAATCTAAGTTTTTAGAGTAGAATTTGTTTCAGAGAGTACTTGGGGACCAATCAATTTAGTGAACTCTTTTATTAAAAGCAGTTATCTCTTTTGATTTACTAAAATCACATGCCTGGTTCATGAGTGGAGAGGTATAAAATCAACTTAGCAGTATTTTCTACATTTTTAGCATGTGTCCAGGTGCTGTGGGCAATGCCAAAATATACAAGAAGGCATCTATACTTTTATATACCAGGGTATATATATTCCATTTTCATGGATAATCTTGAGAACTCTTAAAAATATTCAATACTATGCAAACATTAATTAGCAGGGCACCCCAAGCTGCAGACCAAGGATTTGTAATGAATGACAAATAGGCCACTGTTCCTCCCCTTGGATTTAGTGTAATTAAATCTGCTTGAATCAGCAGGATGTAATTTGCTTTATTCACTGTCCCGACTAGCTGAATTTCTGCTGGCTCCCAAGGAGCCCATTAATGCAGATATGAACGCGCTGTCCAGGTAGCATCCGTTTGCTGTCACTTTATTATACTGGTTGTTCTACTTTAATATAATACACTTACAAAACAGATACATCAGGGCATAATGATACCCATTACTAAAACTTCCACTGTTTGGGGGCTCCTTTTAGATAGCTCCTCGAAGTGCATCTGAAATTGAATTTTATTTGGACCATAAAAAAAGATAGTGCACATTCCTTTCAAGGGCATGTCTCTGTCATGAAACGAGACACACCGGACTTGATTAATAGTTCGAGAAGTATGCCTTTCATTGGACTTTCTGGTTATGAAGGGCCTGCCTGAATTGTAGCTTGCATTTCAGACCTCTTAATGATTACCAGACAAATCGATTGTGGCTGCAGTATGGTGAGCACACAGAGACTGGTCTTTGAGTGTCTTCTAAGACTAGAAAGTGTGGGTGAGCCCCTCAAGAAAACCTACTTGGCTGGAGAGAAGAATGTGGCCTGTGGCGTGGTGCTGGGTTAAAACAGACAGGTCGGGTAAGATGAAGTGCTTCACGACTTTCAGGAAAGGCCCCTGTGATTGATTGCATGCACCACGTACAATAGAACAGGCTTTGCGAACATGCTGAGAAAACAGACTGCTTTTAACATGTAAGTGACCAAAGGCCATTTATGACAATACCTTGCACATTTAAATGAACATGCATTTATGGCTTAGACAAGTCATCACTTTATAATTATTTTTAAAGGCATAATGTAAATATAGAAAGTTTTTTTTTTTCCACAGAGTTAATAGTTACATGAACTTACTGACATTTTATCAGTTTTCGCTCTTAGCATAGTTTCTTATAACCTGTGTTTTCTTGCTGGGTTCACATTTTCTTTTGCAAGGTAAAATACAGGAAACCAAGTTAAATTTGAATTTCAAATAAACAGTAAATGATTTGGGATATACTTATACTAAAAGGCATTTGTTATTTGTCTAAAATTCAAATTTATTTGGGTATCCTGTATTTTATTTGCTAAATCTATATTTTTAGATTACATCCTTTAACAGTTCTTTTAATGAGACTCACTGAGAAGTGTATACCTTATGTGTCTGAAAACTTCTTTGTTTTGGGCTCATTTTATAATGATACTTGTCAGGTATACAATTCTAGGTTAACAGTTGTTTTTCTATAGTAATTTTGATTGTTATGCCAGTGTCATCTGACTTTTGTCTTTTTGATACTTCTTTCCTTGTAGATAATCTGTCTTGTCTCTCTTTTGAGACAGTCTCTTAATTCTTTATGTTCTTTAGTTTTATCATGACGTATCTTCATTTGGATTTATCTTGATTTTACCCAGTAGACAGTACATTGTTAGTCTGAAGATTCATGTGTTTCCTGAAGTTTGTAGCTGTTATCTCTGAAAATATTGCTTCTTCACAATGCCTTCAGCTAGAGCTCCTGTTAGACAAGTATTGGAACCTCTGTACTTTTCATGTCTGTGAACGAATCTTTCATGCTTTTATTCTTTTGTCTTCCAGTTTTTTTATTTCTGCTTTACTTTGCCCATCTGGACTATTCCAACTATTATATTTTTAATTATAAGACCGTTTCATTCCTGAAGTTTATAATTATTTTTCGTAACTACCTGTTCTTGTCTCCTTTTTTCATTTTTTAAAAAATGTATCCATTCATTTCATTATGTCAGCATGCTAAAAAAATCTTTCAAAATCTTTGTGAGACTATTTCATAAAACCTCTCTGATCTGGAGAATATCCCTGTTCAAGTCATTGACATATTTGCTTTCTTGACATTAGATTTTTTAACTGAGCTCATAGGCTCATTTTAAATTGAGAGTTTATTTGTATCTCCCCCATTTCTTACCTTTTCCTATCTGTGCCCCTAATCTAAAGCCAGATTGTAACGCTAACTCTTGCCACAGTGTGATTTTTGGTGCTGTTGGCCCAGATTTCAGTTGCTGAGGAGGAGTTTTTACATGGGCACTTTCAGCTTCTTACCCCCAACTACTCACCCCTTCCTTGGCTGCCCCTGCTTGTTTCTAGACAGCAGACCTAGAGGTTCCATGGCCCCACCCACCACCATGAACTTCATTGCCATTTCAGGTCACTGGGGTGATTGTCTTGTTTTTTGATCTTTTGAGACAATTTATCTAGAGCTGGTGTGTGTTTGGAATGGGGAAGGAATGTCAAAGCATGAACTCACTGTGGAACCCTTTTTTAACATATCCATATCAGGATTTTCTTTTATAAGTCAAGAAAGCAAAATTAGAATATGGTGTTAAGCTAATATGTATATATTATAACTTTTTTTGAGTATATTGAACAGTTTTCAGGAAAAAGCTTAAAATTATACAGCCTCTTATCCACAGGTAAACTCTCTTTGCCTGTTGTAATTGAGCAGCCTATCAACATAAATTTGTTGACTATCTGCCATTCATACACTTGCTCATTCGTGATGCAGATATTTAATGATGACTTAAACAGGGCACTCTGAGAAATATAGGCTGCACTCAGCCTGCGTTCGTACCCTTATGAAGATCTCTGTGCTCACACATAATTAAAAAATCAGTTACCCAATTTGGGGAAGGTAACGTGTAGTAAGTACTTTATGAAATGAACCAAATGCTGTAGTTTCAGGGGAAAATTTCTGTTTAGTTGGAAAATCACAGACAGCATTTGAAAACATATTCCTTTAAAAACCACATCGTCTTTCCTATTCATAAAAGTAATTCTTACCCATTGCTTAAAATTTAGAAATGACAGAAACATATAAAGGGGAAATATGAAAATTACCATCATTTCCTACAAAAATTGATACATTTTGCTATATTTCCTGCCAATCATATATATAGAGGGAGGGAAATTTGAAATTTCATGGACAACTGTGAAAACTACTTTTTTACTTCATATATAATAAATACTTTCTGATATTATTAAATAATCTGCTAAAAATTATTGTAATGCTGACATAATATCCCAGTTAATGATCTAGGATAATTCATTTACCCATTCCCCTAAAGTTGGATTTTCAGATTCGTTTCTGTTTTTCCGTATTTTTTGTAATGCTGCCAGGGGCGTACATGGCCATTAACCTTTATGTGGCTCTATGACTGTGCTTAGAAGAGCACTTTCTGGTTTCCAAACTTTGCCTCACCTTGTGACACTCCCTCTCAGAGAGGATGTACTGTTTCCCTTCCCACTAGCAGTACGGAACCTACTGACAGTGTCCTTCCCCTCCTCCCCCGTTCCCTTTCCTTTACAAATTTGAAAACACAAAAGGGACAGTTTAAATAGTATGTTTCCTTTACAAAGGCTCTCGACATTTGTGTTTAGGCTTTCCCCAGTTATTTTATATTAAATATGGCTGTGAGCAACATTATTATTATTTTTTAATATTGATTGTATTACTGGAACTAACTCTTGCCGGTTTCAGTGGTTTTCTTCTGAGTTTTCCATGTAGGAATAATTTGACCTTCAAATAATTGCAATTTGGGAAAGATGATGGTGGGCTAGGGAAGATACTGGGGATGGGAGAACCTAAGACACAGGTGTGGGAGAGAGTGTACCATGCTTGTGCCTGGTGAATCTCATAGGAGTAGGTGTAGGTGAAGGTGGATGATATTTAGAGGGGACTCAGGCTAAATTTGAAGTTTGCTCCAGTGGCTAGTGAGTGTAAGCTTCTTAAATAGACTTAAAGTTGATACATTTTGTTGTTTACACTATGTTACTCTGTTGACATTTCTGGTTTCCATCTAAGGTCTTGGAGACAGTTTTCATGGAGCTAAGATAAATGTCTTCTAAATTAGTAGTGAGTGCTAAGTACGCTCCCTCACTCTTTTTTCCCCTTCTTTCCATCCTCACTCCCTAGCTTCATCTCTGTGTCCCTCTCAGGGCCCACCCACCCTGTTCAGGACTTACTTCTTGCAGTGATAGTAACAAAGTACAGCAAGTCCTCTTTTAATGGTGATAGGTTCTGTGACTTTTAAGTGAGATGACATATAATGAAACCAGTTTTACCATAGACTAATTGATATACACCAGAGTTAAATTCTACGGCACCAACATTATAACAACGATGTTATTCGAGGACCTGGCTGGGTAAGGGAGACACTGATAACCTACAGTCATAAATGTTTTTGGTGACAATGATCCTGACACAGCAAGTGTGGTCTGTGTTTCCTAAGTTCCCCAATGCTCATGCCCATTTTAACCCTTTTGTACCTAACCTCAGTTCTTCCTCTAAGTAACCTTATATTCTTACCCAACTTTTCCTGGACCTTCTCCCAAGGTGGACACGCCAGACCAACCGTTACTCCGCTTTTAATTACTGTTTATTTTTATTGACCTGAGGCTTTTCTCCTTATGGTATTCCTCACCTAAAAGTGACTCAATAATTTTCTCTTTTCACATTAGTAAATTTCCTTTTGGGTCATTATTGCATACACATCTTTTTAATTTATCTATTTATATATTCTGCTAGCATTTATTGAATGCCTATTTAGTGGAGCCATTGTGTTGGGTATTCATAATTCTCAGCAGTAACATATGAGGTAGTGTCATTATTATTTTTTTTCAACTGATAATGAAACGGTCTTGAGGCTCAAAGGAATCAAGTGACAGAAGTTCAAAGAGCCGGAGAGAGGGTGGACTCTACCCTTGAAGGCTGGGCTCCCGTCCCCATGCTATTGATATTTACGTAGCAGTTTATAATTTATTAAAGTACTTTTAATGTGGTTTTTCATCTCATTAATTCCTGACAGCAGTTACATTTATTTGGTACAGGTGAGGAAACCACCCCTGGAAGCCTTGCTCCGTAAACGGCAGCGCTGAGAGCGCCATCTGATGCTGATACTCCCTCTGTCTACCTCGAACTATTCTGTTACGCTCCTTCAGCGGTTAGGTTCAGAAAGCAGAGAGTTGTCCACACTTCATCGTTTATTTTTATAGCAAATTTTTCCGTTTTCGATGCAAATGCTTTGTAGTTAAAATAAGTATTTTTCTCTCATGTTATTAACAAGTTGTCATACCTCTTCAGTTGTATCCTGGAGTCTTTAACAAGCAGAATATTTATGCTTCTAGAGGGTTTTGTTTGTTTTTTAAACTATAATTCCTTTGGATTCTGAGACACTCTCCTTCTCATAGTGCCCCCTTTTCCTTCCCGTGTCAGTTCGTAATTACTTTGATAAAACAATCTTGTATTATTTCTCACACTTGAGGGCAGCTGGATGGTGTTACTGACCCTGGATGGCATGAATGATCTCAGCAGTGGTCAGTCTGTGATCAACTGATGGGCGCCTCGGGCTGGATAGACCAGGGTGGTCTCAGCTGGGATGACCCTTCTCTTCCATGTGGTGTCTCATCTTCTAGGCAGCTAGCTTGGGTTGTTCTCATAGTGGTGGCAAGCTTCCCAGAGAAAGAGAGGGAACACTCAATGCTTTTCAGACACCCTGTGATTTCCACTGTATTCTAGTGGCCTAAGGAAGGCAGGAGACCAGCCCACATTTAGGGGGGTGGGGAATTAGGCTCCACCTTTTCATGGCAGGGGCTACAAAGTCATGTAGCAAAGGGCATAGATACATGGAGAGGTGGAGACTTCGGGCCATTTAAAAAATAAGTCTGTAACACCTGGATGGTTTATACTGATTTAGCAAATATAAGTGTATTTTGCTTGAGAAAAAGGAAAGATCTTTATTTGTATTACTGTGAGGTCACTTTTTAGCTACACAGAGAGCAACAATTAAAAAGTATGGGTGAAAGATCATTCAGGTGATTGTATTAGAAGCTGTAATTATATTTTTAAATAGCATTTTTATTGATGTATAAACTATGTGTGGAACAATGTACAAATTGTAGGTGTATAGCTCAGTGAATTTTCACAATTTGGACACTGCTGTGTAATTATCACCAGGTGAAGACATAGAATGTTACCTGCACCTCAGAATCCTCCCTTTGTCCCTTTCCAGCCTTTACTCTCTCCCTCTTTTCCAAAGGTAATTACTGTCCTGAGTTACAAGCATAGATCGGTTTTGTCTTTTAATGAACATCTAAATTATCTACTACTTGTTCTTTTGTATTTGGCTTCGTCCAGTGTTCGGTTTCTTCCACTCAGCATCATGTAAGCAATAGCTTTTTAAAAATATACCTGTATTTATTTATTTTTTAGAGAGAGGGTAAGGGAGGGAGAAAGAGAGGGAGAGAAACATCAGTGTGAGAGAGAAACATTGATCAGTTACCTCTCATATGTGCTCTGACCAGGGACCAAACCCACAACCCAGGCGTGTACCCTGACTGGGAATTGAACCGGTGACCTTTTGGTTCACAGGATGATGCCCAACCAACTGAGGCACAGTGGTTAGGGCAGCTTTTTTTTTTTTTTTAATATTCAAAATTCTTTCTAGTGAAGTAATAATATCTTTTGATGTTTTCATTTAAAATATTTTGAGTGTTCCCCCCACCCCCAAAATGTTCTTTGCTGATATCCCTGTTTATGTAGCATTCTCCATAGTTTGGGTTGTTGAGTTGGAAGAAAGTTTCCTCTCCCCTTCTTGGTTCTCCCACCTGGCCTAATAATCAGACAGGAGACAGATTAATAAGAGAAAACCAAATTTAATCCCGTGCGTTCGTATGGGAGCCCTACAGGAGAAAGTCAGAGACAGAAGGGGAAAACGAGGTACATATGACATTCGGAGCTAAGGATGAGGTAAGGTGGCTTGGGCACCAGAGGGGCGTAAGGCCATTGGCAGGACTATAAGAAGAGCACATGTCCAGTAATTAGAAGCTTGCCCTGCCGCATGGATAGGTCATAAAACGTCATTTCTAGTGATAATTCTTATAATGATCAAGGCCCCAATTTAAATTCTTTTAAAAGTTTCTCTTGAGCCCACAGGGTCTTGTTTGCCTTCAGATCAAAATGATTTACCTGCCAAAGTGGCACATCCTGGGGAGGCCTGTTCAGAACTCCTTCACGGTGCCGTCCCTAAAGTTCCCTTCAGCTCCGCTATCAAAGGGGAGCTGATTGTTGTGATGTTTACTTCTTTCTCGGGAACATGGAATTCAAAATTGGGAACATGCCTATGAGCGTAATGTGGGTATAAAGATCAACCTCTGAATCCATTGTTCTTGCAATGTATTTGGGAAATAATAGTAGAAAATCAATAGGTATAAACTAAGACTAGAGCCAAGCAGACTTGATAATGCAGTTCTTCAAGACACTTAAACATGTTTAAAGTTCTTCCTGTTTAACCTACTGGGTGGAGATTCATAGAGTCCTCTGCTGTATTTGGTGATTTAATACCAGAAACTGTGGGATACTTAATGTGAGGCTGAATCATGCTTTGCAATAGTCAGTGGCTAAGAAGGAATTATTAGACATTTCACATACTTGAAAGGGAAATCTTCCTGTTTGAGGCATCCTCGTGGAACTCCTGCTACAGTGTCTAGTTTAAGTAGGCATATATATATATTTTTTGGTTAGAATTTAAACAGTTTTGATCTGGACCTGAGCATCATATTTCAGCATTTAAAAAATCAATTTGGGACCCATTCCTATCCATTTTAGAATCACTTTCCGGTGTGTCCTCTTACTATGCTCAAATCACTGGGATGAGATTCAAAAAGGAAATATCTGTTTATTTTATTCACTTTTCTTCAGGAAAGACAGTGGTGAAGTGAGTCATTAACACATTGTATTTTCCAATAGCTCTTTGACCTTAATCTCTGGGGCTATAAAATCAATGGGAACATATCTGTTGTATCCTGAATGATGAGGAGAACCCACGGTGGATTCGTGTTATTGTGAATATTTCAAGGAGAAGTTAATGCAGTGTCTGTAGACTAGAGTCTGAAATTCAAGACCAACAGAGACGTTTGTGTGATTAGCATCTTCCATGTGTAGTACACATGTATCAAAAAATAAATACAAGCTGTTCTCTGGGCTCTGATAATTCTTTTATCGTTATTACCCTGAAGAGAGAAGGATTGGAAGGAATGGAGTTGCTCCCACAGTGGCTGGCCTCCTTTTTTGATCAAACCCATCCTATGCTAGGTTATCATTTTATGTTGGTGGAGCAGTTACAGGGCAAGAGGGGAGGCTCTGGCAGCAATGAGGCCTAGGTCAATGCAGATAGAACCACACAGAGACCCGGACAGGAGTTTGCGGGGCAGCCCCAGAGAACAACATTTCACACCAGTTCAGAGGGATGTTAATAGCTGTTTGTGTGAAACAGGTTCCGTGGCCAAGTGTGTGGGACACACCAAGTTAAAGAAAACCTGGAGTCCTTGCCAGAGGACCTCTCAGGGTCTTTCTTTAATGTGCTCATGTTTATAGAATATGCAGTGTTTCTCAAAGGTATTTGTCCATAGAACCCTTTTCTTAGCAGAATCTTGACAAAGCTTGGGTTTTGTGTAAACTACTTTGGGTAAAATTGCTGTAGAAGGATGCTCTTCAAGCATTATTTTTTTTCACTTATCACCTAAAATAATTTTGAAAAACATGCTCACACATTTTTAAGCTGACATCTTCATTTTTTTCCATCAAAAATTAAACAGATGCAGTGGGTTTATTTCTGGTGTATTTATATTAGCTGTGTGTTCTAAGCATATTTCCATCAAAGCCTCGGGGCTGCAGGGTTGGCTTTCCCAGTTTACAAATAACGACTGCTATCTAACCTAATTGGCAAAGCCTTCTCATGAGACCCTTTTCTGTGACCCTCCCTCAGGAGGGATATATTTGTCACTTGCTCATTTTTTAGTGCCCTGGAGAATTTCACGTCGTAGAGCAAGGTACCTAGAAAACCTAGAAAGTTTACAAATGGGCAAGAGGTGACTTGATGTTGTAAAGAGGAAGAAGGCATGGAGTCAAGGAGAGGTAGAAAAAGAAGATTGGCATTGTGTTTTTAGGCAGATCGCTTTTCAAAAAGGAAACATAGGAAGGCTCAAAATCTAGAGTTTGATTCCCTTAAAGGTGTCCAAGCATTTATGCACCCTGTGGAATGTCGTCATGTTACTTCAGGGGTATGTGTACGCAGTATGAAGCTGCTTCTATAGAAGTTTAAGAAGTTCGTATGTCCAGTCGGAAAATGAATTCCTCCTTTACCTAACAGAAGTGATCCGTATTGGATAGCCAGGTGACTTGGCTGGCCAGGAAAAGCATTTACCTCAAGAGGTATTTCTTTCTGCTTTCAAGGAGAAGTCGTATTGCTAAATTGCTTGATGGAGTTTCTATCCATCAGCAAAAGTTGAATATACACACAAAAGAATCACAGAAAGCATCATGTTTTCACACAGCATAAAGATATTCATGTACTGTTCTCACCTTATACCTAATCCTGTTGTCTGCTGGACATGTGTCATTTCCTGTATAAACGTGCGTCACTAAAAAGGCAGTAAATTATTACTCACTTTGTTAAGTACGCAGTGTACATACATAAAAGTGTGTTTATTTCCCATAAAGGCACTTATGCTATTTATACTGTATTATCCATGGATGTCACAATTTTTTCCTTGTCATTTTCAACCCTGGCAACTGGCAGATTGTTTTGAAGTCAAAATATTTAAGCTAGAAGTAACCTTGGGGATTACCTGTTTCAGCCCCTTTGTGTTGCAGGAGAGAAAACCGAGGTCAACAGAAATTAAGTAACTTATTCTAGGTAACATAATTCAGCATCCTAGTTAGACCCAAACTGGATTGTAGTGGGACAGTTCTCCCATTAAATTTCCCCACTCCCCCTTAATCCTTTTAGAAATGTGATCTTGAACAAAATTATCTCAATAAAATGGAAATAACTCTGGCGTGGCTCACCATCCAGAATTGCTGTGAAGCTCCAGTGGGACAAGGTGTGCCATACAAGTATAAAGGATGAAGGGGAGGGCTCTCGCCCCACTGTGCTAGATTATTATTTCATTTCCTAACTCTCAACTATGAGTGCTGTGTTATATTAGGTTATTTAATGAGCCTTTCATTATGTGTATTTCCAAACTACTCAGCCCAACTCAGGGATTTGGGGGACCTATTTTGGGGTCCCCATTTTGCCTCTAGCGGAGCCCCCCCACCCCCGTCTATCCTATGGCCAAAGATGGCCTCGGGAGACAGCAAAGGACTGTCCAATGCAGAAGATCCAGACATTGAGCCTTGTGAAGGAACCCTGTCGAGCCCTCTCATGTAATCAGCAGTCCCTCCACCCCATTGTCTTCCTCAGACAACTTTACTTCAAAATGGTCCCTTTTGCACTTACAAACACAAATTTCCATCATCTCTGTGTGAGTTTCTCAATGAGGGCATTGCCACTTTTGGCAGAACAATTCTTTGTCAAGAGAGACTTGATGCACTTCACAAAGTTTAGCTCCTCAGCGTGCACCCACTGTGTTTCTTCCCCAGTCCTTGTGACAACCCAAAAGATCTCCTAGGAAATCACCACCCCCCCTTTGAGAATCACCAAGTGGTCCTCCCTGAGTGCTGAAAGGAAAGCAGTCTTATCAACCTGCAACTTTTCTATTTACATTTTAGAAGAGACCAGTTTTTTCAATCCAGATAGCCAATAAATACATGAGAAGGAAATGCCAGTGAAACCCCAATGAGATAACACCACACTTCTTCCAAGATGACTGCAGTGAGGAAGACTAACAATACTTTGCCAAGGACGCGGAGCAGTTGGTACTGGGAATGGAAATTGGCACAACCACTTCGGACAACTGTTTGACAACATATATTAAAGTAAACGTGGGCCTTCTCTAGGGATACAGAAGTCCTACTTCTAGATGTAGACCCAAGAGTAACGGACACCTAGACCTACTAAAAGGCACCTGTGAATGTTCACAGAAGCACTGTTCATGATAGCCAAAAATGGGCATGAATAAATTAATTTTGATATCCTCACACACTAAAACATAGTACAGCAGTAAAAGAATGAACTACTACATGCAACAACATCGATAAATCTCACAGGGGTCACAGTGAATAAAAATGTCAGCAAAAGAACATGTACAGTGTGATTGCCTTCAGTGAAGCCCACACACTAGTCTAGTCAATGCTGATCACAGTCAGGAGAGCGACGACGTGCGAGGACAGAGAGGTTGGCTGGGAAGGGGCACGAAGGATCCTTCCCACGCAATGAAAGGGTTCTAAGACATGTTCTGGGTGGTGATTACATAGTACATGCATTCACACACATGTATACATAGACATTAACAATATGTATATGTAAAATTCATCCAGCTGTATGCTTAAGATCGATATACTTTCCTGTATATAGATTTGTAAAAACTCGGAAACTAAATTTCTAATTTATGGTATTTTAGAGAAGATGATAAAAATAAATGGAGACAGTTGAGGGAAAGGGGCGTGTTTCTGGAAGCCGTGAGAGTGTGTCTTGAAGAAAGGGCCATGGTTTTGGGTTGCGGAGGCCCGAAGTATGGGCGCTGGTGTTGCTAGTAGTGCTGGTGGCACAAGTTGGTTAGAAGAGACATAGCATGAAAAGGAAGAGCTTCACACAATCCCCCTTCCTCAAGGAGTTTTCTGTTCCTTCCTGACTAGAGCCATAGTTGTGCTTTTTTTTTTTTTAAGTCTTCATCCCTGCTCCCCATTCCCATGGCATCATGGTTGAGGCTGCAGGCAATGTTGAGGAGAGTCGAAGAGGGGGCATTGACAGAGGGCACACACGGTGGTTGTGCACCAGGTCTTTCTGTGTTGGGGTAAGGACCCTTCACCTTACCCTGGCAACCAGTGGTGAGGCTGGGATGCTACTGTTAAAGGAAGCAAGGGAAAATTCTGGGTCCTGAGAGGTGAACACGGAATGTGTAGTGGTGTGACGAAGGAACAGGAGTACAGGGCACTCAGGGAAAGAGCAAGGCTGATAATTACACCTTAGCAGGGACTTGAGCAGAAATGGAAGAGTGGAGATTTTGCCCCGCCTTCTTGACCACAACTGGCTCATTACCCAAATTTGAGGCTTAATTTGGGATGTGCAACAGGGGCTTCGCTTATAACATGTAAGCCCCGACTGGGCTTGGCACTCTTCCTGGCCCCTTATGGTGGTTTTCTTAAGGACAGTGAGTTCTAGGGAAATATTTTCAGTTACGTGCCGTGCATAAATGTGTATCACAGCACAATATACTGTGATAAAGACTGAGACGGTCAGGAGGGGCCATGTACTGTGCCAGGCATAACCTAGCTGGACCAGTTTCCAGCTGGATCCAGGTTGGAATGCTGTGGAATTGATACAACAAATGTGTTAATTTGTCGTTCGAATGTCATTGAAAATGGATTTTATCACTAAAATTGAATTAAAAGCAGCATGTGTTGGGTAAACTGTGGCCATCTAGAATAGATATCTACGGCTACTTAGAATATGCAAATAATCATTTATTGAGGGTTGTGGTTGCCTTTCATGTGACAGTTCTGCTAGTAATGTTTTGCTATCGGTGTGTTCAGTTTTAATTTAGAAAATTAACATTTTGGGATCCTTAATAAAAGTTTTATTAGAATTAATGATAGAAGGAAATCAGTATTATTTGAAAAGGAAATGCTAATAACCAAGTCTGTTAACCATTAAGCTTCATAAACCAAAATACAAATGACTACCAGTTTTTTATTTTTAAATTGTCACATTCTGCTTTTGCCTTTTAATTCATTGCCTTTGCAAATGACTCTGTAATCTTTCTTTTTAAAACCAGCACATTTTTATCTTTCCTGCTCCAAGTCATTTTGATTTCTCCTTGGATCACCACTGTAGTCCATTCGAGCTGCAATAACAAAATATCACCCACTGGGTAGCCTATAAACAACGCACATTACGGTTCACAGCTCTGCAGGCTGGGAAGTCCAAGATCAAGGCATGGACATGGCCTCCCTCCGCTGAGGGCCCTTTTCTGCTTGCAGACTTCTCCCTCGTGTCCTAGGTGGAGGAAGGGACTAGAGAGCCACTAATCCCATTCGTGAGTGTTCCACCATCAAGCCTGAGGCACCTCCCAAAGGCCCTGCCTGCCGATACCATCACCTCTTGCAGCTAGGATTTCGGCATAGGAACTTAGGTCTGAATGGATTTCGAGCGTTCGAATCGCAGCAGTCAGCATGTGCAGATGATCTTAAGTCTGTGTTTCCAGCTACGGTTTCCTTTCACTCCTTGAATCTTCCCTTCCTGCTGGACATTTATACTTGGACATCCCAGTGTGACCTTCAGTATAAAACTAATCTCTTCATCTGCCTCCTTCCTCCTCAGTACTTTCCACAAAACCAACAATGTCTTTTCCTCTTTTCTCAGATTAGAAGCCTCCCAGGCACCTTTGACTCCTTTTTCTTTCTCCTGTTATGTTTGGCCAGTCAAACACTAAACACTGACAGTTGTCCCTTAAAAAAAAAGAATTCTTTATTCCTTCCCTTCCTGATAATTCTCACTGTCACCAACCTGGCTTGTCACCAGCCTCATACTTGCATTACTTCTTCAGTGATCGAACTTTTAATCTTTTCTCACCAAGCCATGTGCTGGCCAAATGAATTTCCCCAGAGCCTGCCTTTGATTATATCTTCCCTCCCGCTTAGAAACCTTTGGTGTGGCTCCCTGTTCTCAATGAAATTGAAACCAAACCTAGCCTGGCTTTAACCAGCTCTTTTTCCAGATATATACCTTCCTGAAACTTCTTTTCTAGCCAGTGGTTTGACTCACGATTTCCTGATCCCCCTTCCCTTCTCCAGTCCCTGTTTTTGCTCTGATGTCCACCCATGTAGATCATTCACTTCTTCTTCCCCATCCATCCAACTTTTCCCCATCTTCAACACCTGAAGCCTTACCTCCTTTTCAGTGCTGCAGCCTCCTCTACTTCCAACTTCCTCTAGTAGCTCTTCCTGTCTAAATAGACAATTTCACAGTTTAACTTCAAGTTTAGGACCTTTCTTCTAATGGTGGTGACTTGTACTCATTATCAGCTTAATTTTTTACAGAGTCGTATGTATAACTCAACTGTCAGTGTCTCCAGGGCGGGACTGCTTGCTTTCCCCGTGTGCTCTAGCATACCTAACGTACACCAACACTAAGATGTGCGCTCCGCGGAGGCCGGACTCTTTGGTCGGTTACGTGCTCCAGTAAATCCCTAGTACCTAGGGTCCATAGTGGGTGCATAATAAATATTTGTCCTATAAATTGTAGATGTTCAATAATGTATGATTTCATTTTGGTTCCTTCACACCTGTTGCATTGAAACTTGCTGGTATCTCTTATTTACTATCACCAAGAGGCTGTGATGTAAAAGAAAGGGCATTCAGTTCACAGACAGAATCTGTCCAACGGGGCTTGAACTCTCCTTCTAAAGGGATTGTGTTTTCCTGCAGATATTAATGAATGCCAGCTACAGGGCGTGTGCCCTAATGGTGAGTGTTTGAATACCATGGGCAGCTATAGATGTACCTGCAAAATGGGATTTGGGCCGGATCCTACTTTTACAAGTTGTGTTCGTAAGTAATGATCACTTTTTATTCCAATTTTGGATCTTTTTTTTTTTTTTTGGAGGGGTTGGGGGCGGGAGGTTATCCAAAATAAAGTGAATACTCAGTGGTCAACTGAGTATTGCACATGTGCAGGAAAACCTCATTAAAGTGACAAGAGGGAGGAAGTGGGCCTGATATATTAAAATAAACCTATGTTATGGAGCCAAAATGCATTTTTATTGCACTCAGAAAAATGTAGTAGCTAAAAGTCAAGGTAGAGAGGAAGCACACCGAGGAAATATACTTTAATGGAAAGCGTTAATGAAAGTGAGCATACCTGAGAGATGAAGAGTTTTTTCCTTCATGAGTATTTTAAGCGTTATTTAGGCTGAGTTCAACTTTGTCCCTGCTTCTGTTTTTAATTAGTCCAAATTCTGAGTCACTAGTGTCTGATTTAATGAGGTTTCACTGTACTTTCTTAGGTGGAGAGTCTGGGAAATAGTTTTGGATTTTCTGTTCAGTTCTAATTTCAAACATCCTGTTCTGTTGTCCTCAAAAACCACCAAAATGTGTCCCCAAAGTTATAATGTTTTGCCTTATAGACATTGTGTCTAAGATTTTCTCTTTATCTGGTATGGGTAAAAATCCTCTGTCAAACCACGTATTCTAATATTGGGCAGAAAATACAGTTTTTCCAAAGAGACCCTCTCCTCATAACATCTCATCCAGTGTACTCACTATAGATCACTTGACAATTAGAGATGGGTACATTTTAGATGTAAAATTCTCAAATGCAGATTTTTAAAGGTTACCTTTTTTTGAAGGTACTTGTGCCCATTATTACCAAGTAGGTTAGCATGGGCATGACCAGGGCCGTATACAACTGAAGTTTAAACATTTTAAACTAATGAGTGGCAGAAAACTGTTAGGATCATTTTAAGAACAACTCTATTAATTTCTGTCCTGCAGGTTTTGTTTTTTCTTTGCCTGTTTTCTAATGTGACTTTGGTACATGTTAAGCTGCATCCTCCTAGTCCCCAGTTTTAAACTTGCTGTTTGGTCAAGAAGTCTCATTCATGACAATGCCATTGTTCATTTTGAACTGTGCACCTGTCTCTTAACTCTGTGCCCTAAGGTGAGAACACAGCTGTGATGAAATAAAAACAAGTGCAGCGAAATAAAAATGACAGTCTCATTCATTACGCTTAGATGAACTGGTTGAGCCTTTTGGAACATTGTTACTAACGACTACTTTTTCCTTTAAAAACTGTCAAATGCAGATTAGGAAATTTTGCACGTAAGTTCTTTCTTCCGTGTTCTTTCGCAGATAGTTCTGACCATGAAGCAGGTAGACGATTTGGCCAGTGGTAAAAATTAGACTGTAAAACTATGTTTGCATATGAGGTATGTTTGAAAACTGATGCAAGAATTTGGAAATTTCAGGCCAAAAATCACATTGTTGACAATATCCAGAAAATTTAGATATAATCTCTGGTCGATATGAATTACGTGTGTAAATATTTTAAATAGTTTTATAATTTAAGTGTAAAAGATTCTGCAAAGTTTGGATATAAAATTTGTTATGAATTTTTTTCCCCCTTAAATAATTTGACTTGTCTGGTTAAAATTACTACATTGAAGGTTGCACATTAGTAAACTTGGAGAACTGGTCACAAAGTGTTTTATTAAACTTCGACTAGATCAGATGTCTAGTGTTAAGGGCAGACATCCAGGTTTTAATAAGATTGTTGAAATTTGCCAATGAGATTCTTGAAACACTTACACATTTCCTTAGCATTTATTTTCCCTGTCATTGCCCAAATAATACTGAACTTATTAAACCACCATCCATTCTTATTTGAAAAATAAATAACTCAATTTTATGGTTCAACTGCAACAGCTGAAATGATAAGTATTGGGAGATGTTTGTTGCTGGTTAAATGTTCCAATTTGGAGTTTGAAGTTAAAACCAGGGCCCCGTACCAGCATTGAGTGGGCAGATTGATTTCCCTTTCCTCTGAATTTGCCACATGTAACATCACGTCACAGAGATATGTAGAGTTCCTTCAGGATTTGTGACTTAGTTCAATCCAGTCGCTGGTGAACTATGCGTTGAAGAAACCGATAGGGAAACCTGAAGACAGCTGAGAAGAATCAAGGAAGAAGGTGGTGTTTACAGAGCAAGGGAAAGAAAATATCGGCAACATGGCGGCACCCTCAGTGGTGGTGGGGAAGGAAGGAGCAGAAAGAGAACAGGGTCCCACACAGACACGCAGACAGACACAGAGGCACCGAGCAAAGTTGCTGTTGCATTGACAGTTGGGCTGTATGTCCCCGAGGGACATAAAACCAGCCATGGATAGAGTGTGCCAGCAAACCAAGGGAGATTGACCACATTTGTTCAGACAGCATGCTATCCAGGCCGTTCAAGGTGGGGCCGGCTCTGTGAACTCAGAGAAATGCACTTGGCAACGGCGAGGAGCAGTGAGAAGCTCTCCCTGTTCTTGAATGCACTAAGGTGAACACCCTCAGAATTCCTTGACTTCAGCCAAAGGTTGCAATCATTTCTCTTTCTCTCCTTGCCCGCTCTCTGTCCTTGACTTAGCCAAGCAAAAAGAAGGCAAGGAGGAGGGTCCTGGCATTTGCTGCCTCTCACCTCTCTGTCTGTGGCTCAGGATGCCGCAGCAGCCTTCTCCAGACCGGCCTGTACCTACTTATGGGGAAAGGTGAAATCTTAAGACATGTCAGAGCAAATCCAAGAAAAGTATTGGGTTGGCCAAAAAGTCTGTTACTTTTTTTTCCATAAAATAAAAGACACATTTTTCATTTTCACCAATAACTTTATTGATTTGGATATTTTGAGTATGTTGGCTATCTCCCGCTATTGGCTTCTAGTGGGTAGAGGACAGGGGTGCTGCTAAATATCCTCCAATGCGTAAGACAGCCCCACAGCAAAGAATCGTTTGGCCAAAATGTCAATAGTACCAAGAAACTTCACAAACCATTTTTGACACGTTCAATCAGTCACAGCACCTTCTCCATACACTGCACCAATCTATTTTTGCATTCCAGTTGAGTTTTTACTTTTCTTGAAATAACGAAGTATAATATGCTGAAAATGTTGCGTATCTTCTTCCATCTTCAGTATTGAAATGGCTGCACAAAAATTCACCAGTTTTGTTAAGTTTTTGTTTAAATGCACACTGATATGACAACTTTCACAATACAACCTAACAGAATTGTTTGTAATGACATTAAAGACAACCGAGCTATGAGAGCCACCGTCTGGAAAACCTGAACGAACTCTTTGGCCCACCCAATATAATAACCTTTTGCAATTGGAATAGGAAAATTTTCTGATTTTCTGAGCTGCAACTAATTTTCTTCAGGAATTCAAGAGCTTCAGGGTGAGTGCTGCTGAGGAGATGTCTATAGGTTTAATAAAAAGGGGCCCAGATAAAAGAATTATAAGCCTGGACTTTTGCTATTACGTAGTAGTATCCTTGAGCCATGGCCTTGGTGCTACTTGACCAAAATAAAGAGTTGGAGAGATGATAAGCTCAGGTACTTCGGCCATAACCCTGGACGTCATGAGACGAAGGACAGATCCCTTCTAAAAGCCACTCATGTTAATGTACATCATTTTAACTTAACTTCCCTAGCACCTCTATGAGATATGTATTTTTTTTGTTTGACACATTAGGAAACTGAAGTTAGGAGAGTTTAAGTACCTTCTCAAGATCATACAGCTAGTAACTGACAGTTGAGATTTAAAACTGGGTTTTGTGCCACCAAATTTAGGGTTCTAGATCAAGGTAATGATAATTATCATTCACATTGGAATTGATTAGAAGAGCATGTCTTGAAAGTAGAGTCAGAATTTATTGTACAGCCCTATAATTAGGTACAAATTGCTTAATACACCACTGGGGAACTCAAATAAGAGAACCATAGCACCTTACCTTCTTACTGCAGTTTGTAATGGGAACACCATCAGCATTACATATATAGCGAAGATGGAAGACTATACTTGGATACAGAGCTATATAGGTTTATTACTTTTGAAGGTTTCTCTCATATCTCTAGCCAAGAGCAAAAGATTTGTTTTCCTGACATTTCCAGTAGGCTTTACACCTTCAAAATCTTTTTTCCCTCTATAAAGAGTATCTGAATCTTTTTACCCTAATCTTAGCAACTCCCCCTGAAAACCTGTGTACCTAATTCTATGAGGCTGTGAGACCCCTTTATTATGCTCTTTAGTGCTCTCATACCCGTTTCCACCTGTCCTTTAGAGATCTTTTGGTAATACTGATTTTTTTTTTAAGCACAGCATAAAATCTTATGACAGAATGTCTAATCATGTACCATATTTTAAATAATAAATGTAATATACTAATGGCTTACCCTATACAACCAGCCTTCGTTTTGTGGTTAAAGATCCTTAACAACAGAAACACCAATCTCGTATAGTTCTGGGTAGCACGTTGTGCTTGGGTTTATGTGCCATGTTGACTAGAATAGGAAAATGCCAGAGATGTTTAATGAAGTAAATGGAATTGCCATGCAAGTCACTTGAAATGATAAAAGAATAATGGGTAATTTAGATGTTAAAAATAGGGCAGCTTTAAAAAAAAAGCCCACCCTGTTAGAAATCTGATGCATCAGTCAACACATTTTGGTTTACATATTGTAGATCAGAGAAAATTTTAATAGTAGCCTCAGTAAAATTTAGGTACATGAGCTAGACCTTTTCAATGACTTCCTTCTTGGTTTTCTTCCATCTTTGATGTAGCAGAGTTTTCATTAATTGCTTATTCTTATGTGCACTTGTGGTGAGGCAATATATTTAAAACATGGTCCGACACTCCCAGACTCACCAAAAATGGACCTATTGATAACTCTATAAACCAATGATTCTCTTATTCCCCTAAAGACCCACACTTGAAATGCTTTGGAAGCTGTCACTGAAAAAACCACCCCAGCTTTTACTTGGAGTACTTGGGTTAGGAAAGGATGAGAACACAAAGGTCTATAAGATAGCTCTTGTTGCATAAGACGTTTAGGCAGAATTAACTTGCTAGACTTCTACCTTTATTCTTCAGATGCTAAAATGCCCCAAATTTTATTGGGGTGTGTGTATGTAGTGTATAATGCATGAGATATCAACAGCCAAAGACTCACTTTCATTAAGCAATCTCTTAATGACACACACATGCACATGCATATATTAATCCCTTAAAACACTAAATTGCTGATTTGGTGTTTTGGCTCAATTTTGGGGACAGGTATGGTAGGTTACTTAAAAGTAGAGTATTTGGATAGGGAAGCAGTCAGTGTTATGTATAACAGGGACGGTGCCTAGACAGCATCACCACCCTGGATCTGTGAGTGGGTAGATACAAGGAAGTGAGTGTGCAAAAGTACGTCGAAGGGGTCTGACGTCACTGTTTGCCAATGTTGAGGATACTCTACTTTGTTCTGCTCTGAATGGCCCTTGTTCCTGGGATCTAGAACAAACATTAATGTAATTAGTATTATAAGTAAGCCCTGCCATGTGTGAAATAGACTCTTGTAAGTTGACCTGACATTGTTTCTTGGAAGTATGTGTTGTGAGTTCCAAACACTTTGAAGAAGAAATTTTGGAGCAAAGTCATTTGCGAGCTGATTACACTAGGACTATGTATAATATGTCCTTAAGATTTTACAAGTGGACCGTGTGATTGTCTAACCACTGGGCTATATCCCTGAAGCTAATACAAAATACTACCAAATGCTAAAAGATCAGACATGCACAGCCTGCAGACACGCACATTCATACAGATACACATGCTGTGTGAGTGACAGTCAGTCATTCCAGGGACTTCCCCTTTGGGGGATAATAGCCAGACTCCTAATTTTTTTTTCTTTACTTTTGCTCGGTGATCTTTGATTGTTCATAACTTTAATTGCACAGACTCCAGAAAGTGAGTAGGGGAGGGTCGGAGAAGGAAGAGGAAAGACTCTGGCTTCTTCCTCCTAACCTTTATTATGAGGCAAAGTGGGCCTTATTAGGCTTTGTGAGTTCCGAAGCCCGAGGAAGGCCCCCTCTGCTCCCCTCCCTCCCCTGCCCCCACTCTCCAGGTTACCGGTCTTAGCTATCTTGACTACCTTCAGTTCACTGAAATTTACTCTTCTTGAGAGAGATCAGTTTCTTTTCTCTTAAGACCTTCAACTATTTGGATGAGGCCCACCCACATTCTGGAGAGTAATCTTCTTTACTCAAAGTCCCTGCTGGTTTAAATGTTACACTCATGTAAAGACAAACACACAAACAAACCTTTACAGCAGCATTTAGACCTGTTTTTGACCAAATATTTGTGTACCATTGCCTAGCCAGATTAAAACGAATGTAAAATGAACCATCATAACCAGTTATAGTGACTTCCCATAGGTTATATTGCTGGCGGGGGCAGCACGTGAACACAAGCGTGCCGAGCTTTGAAAGCCTTGATCTTTTCACTGGGCTTTGTAGCCCCTCAGTTTAATTGGGTTGTTTGTTGTACCATCTAGCCGAGATGTCAGTCCTTTCGGAAGAATGAAAATTTAAGTCTGAGCAGGAAGAAAGGACAGGATGTTTTAGAAGCATCAAGTTCTAGAGGCATTAGGGGAGGAAACGGCAAGTTGGGGGAATTGTATAATTTGGACACCGATACAGCAGAGAAGAGCTTTGGCCTATGGGGGAAGGGACAGAGAAGGGACAGACCATCAAGCCTGGTTTACTCAGCAGTTTTGACATGGCCTGGTGCCGGCTCTATAGAACGAACCTCGTCCACATCCACATTAGAGCGTGAACTTCTGGAGGACGGGGCTGCATATCACTCACCCTCGTATGTGTCCTTTCTCTCCCGTAGAGTTAGATTCAAGAAACCTGTCCACTCAACGCAGAGTAGAAGAGCCGCCAGGACTAGGATTTGGGTATTGGGTGAATGTCAGCTGGTAGGTAGGCTTTTGCAGTGTTTTCTGTGGGGTCGAGCACATCATCTGTTCCTTCTCTGATAATGCTGTCTGGCCGGACCTGGGGCCGTGTGTCGCGTTGCAGGTCAGAAGTGTTTGCTTCCTCCCACTCACTGCTCGCTGGCCTAGGTTGAAACCTCATGGGCGCCCTGCGAGTTCTCATTGTCCTCAAAGCAGAAAGAGCAACAGCAGCTGGCCTGCGGCATCCGCTGTGTTCAGTCTGTGGTTTTCCATAGTGCCTGGCCGCTCACCAGATTCTTCCCAGGGCTGCCTCTGTTGTGGCTAATTACAAGAAGACAAACGAGGTGTAGTGATTTTGATAATATGGGACGAGGTTTATTTGGGCAGGTAGATGTCGGGTGAACTTTTTTGTTTGTTTGTTTGTTTTTTTCCACTTATGCCCACCTGCCTGATTTAATGCTTTTTCTAAAAAGGAAAAAGGGACCAGACAGTGTGCATTTGGTGCCCTGAGTCATTTGGTAAACTGACTCCAGATGAAGAATGGTTTTGTCCTAAATTGAGATCGATGTATTCCGAAGTATGGTTTCTAATCCAGACTTTAGGGTTATTTTTACTACTCCGTGAAAAGTCGATCTGGTTTTTGTTGTTTCCTGGGTGACGTCAGGCCTTGTCTCTCTGCTTCAGCGGATACCCCTGTGATCTCTGAAGAGAAGGGGCCCTGCTACCGTCTGGTCAGTTCCGGAAGGCAGTGTATGCACCCCCTGTCTGTTCACCTCACCAAGCAGCTCTGCTGTTGTAGTGTGGGCAAGGCCTGGGGCCCACACTGTGAGAAATGTCCCCTGCCAGGCACAGGTAAGACATGCTCAGCTGTACACACACGTTCATTCCCGACCACACACGTACACAGGACAACTTTGGCAGCTAGAGTTATTTTTTGCTTCTGACTCTAAATTTAGTTTTTAACTATATAATATATTTTTGTCACTTCTGTAGAAACCACCTATGAACATGGAATGGTGAATCAGTGGAACAAAATTACATGCAAAGAGATTTTCCCATTTCTATGTAACTTTAGGCTTTCTTTTGCACGTTAAAAGTGTAGTGAGATCAAAGGCCCTGCGGGGCCACGTGCTTTCCCAATGACTGGCCGCTCACCGCTTGCAGAGGGGCCAGACCCTGTGCAGGTTGCCTCATTCGCTCATTTACTGCTCATGTGCTTGTCAGGTTCTGTTATGAACACTGGAAAAGGAGGGAGTTTTAGTAACTCAAGGGTAGACCCGGCCAAAAGCTCTACGAACTTCCCAGTGGGAGCTGAATATTAAGAGGTTGATGAGTCTTTATCCTTTAATTTGGTACCTAATTGCCTAATGCCCTGAAGGAGTACATTTATATAAGTGCCTTAATTTTACCAAGGAGTCACCAACTTACCATGCAGGGCCAAGTAGAATTAAATGGAAGGGAAGAAACATGCTGTGCAAATACCGGGCATCATGATGTTAGCAAAGAACTAGTGGCCTCAATTCCACTGATAGGTGGGCATAAAAAGTTTACTCAACTGCTTATTTGAGAAGATGCTTCCCACCTAGGAAAGTGCATAAACTCTCCACAGGGCCATTGAAATCTTAAAGCTGTAACCTGTTTACATCATAGCAGGCAGTGTTTGAATATAAATTTATTTTTTAAAGATTTTATTTATTTAGTTTTGGAGAGAAGGGAAGGGAAGGAGAAAGAGAGGAAGAGAAACATCAATGTGCAAGAGAAACATCAATTGGTTGCCTCTTGCACGCTCTCAACCGAGGACCTGGCCCGTAACCATGAAAGTACCCTGACTGGGAATCGAACTGGTGACCTTTTGGTCTGTGGGTTGATATCCAACCCCCTGAGCCATGCCGGTCAGGGCTAAATTTAAATATTATGATCCACCTTTGGTGGTGGGTAGGATCAGAAAGAATTGGTAAGGCAGAGGATAGTGTAATGTTAGTGGTATTTTGGTAGACCAGATAATTTTAAACATCTCTAAAAGGCTCTGTTTACCTCCTGTAGGATCTGATCCACTCATTATTAAAAAGCAATAATCAAAAGATAAATGATCTGTAATTCAAAGACACATTTTGCTACAAGTTCAATTTTTTTGATAGCTTTGTAACCTTTCCATGAAACATAAATCATGATGGTGACCACCATGCAGGGAGACTCCTCCATAAAATACAATAGCTAAATTTGAAAATAATATTAAAAATAAAATTTTTACACTTAACCAATTTTTAGTTATATGGCGACTTCCATACAAATAATATTTAGTTCGTTAATACCTCAGCTATTTGATAGAAAATCATGTTTTCTTCTGGAAACATCTACTTTTTTCGAGCAAGAATTGTATTTCATAGTTAAACATCAGTACAATGTTCCTCCAGTTAGAGTTTCCTTTTCATGGAGCACTAATTTTAGGTCCAGAACACTCTATAGGAGACCTTTTTTTCAGTGGAATTGAGAAATGATGTATTTTACTTCCCGTTATAAAGAAATAAAGAAAAAGTTCACCATAAGCTCCTTGGTGTCTGCATGTGGTCACTTGCCTCCAACACCAACACCATGGGGGGCGGGTGGACTTTTCCTCTTTGGGCCCCATACGACCTTGTCACCCTTGCCTTCCCCTTTACTTACTGCTGGGGATTATGCGGTGGAGGTCAGCTAAGTCACACGTGTCTGGGCTACTGTTGTTTTAACTGTTCAAGTCCACTTTGCCGGGGAGGGTAGCAGTTGCAGGGCATCTCCTGTCCTCTGGATAACTTAGCCACCTGCTCGTGGTCAGGCTTTTGCCCACTTAGCCCCGTTCCCTTGAATGCAAGTACATTCTAATGTGGTATGTCCTTTGTAACTTGATTCCTTTCTTTAGCATGTCTTTAGCATGTCTTAATTCTCTGGTTCCTCCTCACTCTCCCGAAACTGCCTCTTCAAAAACACTCCCCCTTTTCAGTCGTTCTTAACCAACCTGTGCGTGTCAGTTTAAGCACTCTGTTCTGGCTGAGGTCTTTGGGTGGGCTCTTCAGCCGGAAACAAATTACAACACTTCCAATCCCTCATTTCCCTGAATAGTGATTTCTTTTTTATTTTTTTCTTGCTCATCATCTAGTTTAGAAAGATGTTACTGAGTTTCTTGTTAATAATTAATGAAATTAAACCATAGCTAAAGGGAAAAAAAACCCCTGATTTTTGCTGATATTTCACACACCTCCAATAGATGTATATGATAAAGTGTCCTTTATACAGAAAAATCTAATATATTACATATATTTTATGTGTAATATATATCGCGATACATAAAATATAAAATATATAATATCTCCTAATTCGTTACTGATACACATAATATGATATATAAAATATATGTTCTTATATATGCTATATATAATCTGGTTGTGTAGAATAAGAAGTTAACAGATGGAGAATTACTTAGTAAAAGAAAGGGTTGGGGCTTTTTTTCTGTAAATATGCAAGTTTAGCAGAAATTCAAGCATTTTGATCTGTTTTTGAAGATTTTAAATGTAACTATATGAGTGATGATTTATTAAGAGATACTCATCATGATATTTTCCTCTGTATAAGTTTGCACTTTTAGATTTTTAAAAGGAATATTTTCCCATCCCAAATCTAGCTGCTTTTAAGGAAATCTGTCCTGGTGGAATGGGTTATACGGTTTCTGGCGTTCATAGACGCAGGCCAATCCATCACCATGTAGGTAAAGGACCTGTATTTGTCAAGCCAAAGAACACTCAACCTGTTGCTAAAAGTACTCATCCTCCACCTCTCCCAGCCAAGGAAGAGCCAGTGGAGGCCCTGACTTTGTCCCGGGAACACGGGCCAGGAGTGGCAGAGCCAGAAGGTGAGAGTGGAAATGGGTCGTGGACCTAGCCATCTGTCTCGTGTGCCTTTGCTTTGGTTTCCCTGTTTATACCCTTCAAGAACAGCTGTTTCCAGCCTTAGCATTACTGACATTTTGGGGTGGATTATTCTTTGATGTGGGGGCTGCTCTGTACATGGTAGGATGTTTACCAACAGCCTGGCCTCGAACCTCTAGATGCCAGTAGCAACTTCTCCCTTCCAGTTGTTGCAACCAAAAAGGTGTCCAGACAATTCCAAGTGTCCCATAGGGGAGCAAAATTACCCCTGAATGAGGATCACTGCTCTAGAGTAATATGTATCTAGTAAGTAACAATATCCCATGGCAATCTCAGGATGTGGTCTTGTGTTTGGGGCCCCTTTTTCTTAGTGTTTAGTCCTGGAGAGTCCTTCAAGGAATAGCCCAATTTCACTTCTGTGTCTGGAGGGCCATGTAATAAATACTTATTTACTTTAAAAGTGGAATCCAGAGATCTAAATTTAAAACATCAGCTAGGCCTCCGTGAAATAAAGTCCAACAGGCAGTCAGGGTTAATTGGAGGCAAAGTGGAGGAAGACAGGGTCCATTGAAGGTATCTCGGAGATCACTTAGTGTGGTCCTTTGGTTTACATTTTGAGAAACCCGAGACCTAGACAGGGGACCTGGCTTGCCAGATGTCATGCACAGAGTAGGCAATGGGACTAAGGAAGGAGCACATTTTTCCAAGGAAGTGATGTAGGCCTTATTATCCAGAGGGAGTTTAGAGACAGCTGACTTGGACGTCTCTCTGGCATTCAGAAAGGGGATTATCTCTATCTCTATCTCTTTATATAAACCAGCGTATCTAACACATTGAGTATCTGTTACTACAAAAATTCTCTCCCCCAACAGAAGGAACAAAAATATTAGGTTTGCAGGAAATAAATGTTGGACCTATCAAAGCTCCTGTTGGCTTTTCCCTCTTGATTCTTAGGTCAGAATTCAGGGCGCTCATTTATGGATTTTGTAAGGAGAGAGGATGCTCTGAGTTAGTGAGGAGCTGCGGGCTTGGCGCAGCCGCCCTCCCGATAGACTTGTCTTTAGTTCAGGGCCCTGAACCTTTGTGCGCTATAGGCTGTTTAATTCCACTCTCTCACTTGCTACCCTTCTTGCTCAGTTAGGCAAAGCAGGTGGGACCTCATCCAAGCTGACAGATTGACCAGTTTTCTCCTATACACTTGGCGTGTCACGGCCAGATATTTGTAACCCCTCATCCTCAGTCTGAGCAGAAGAAAATTGGTTCTGGTCCAGGTTCTGTCTCAAGACTTTCTGAATGGCGGATTAGGCAGGGTAGAGTAGTTGAGTTCAAGAATATCGCAGCAGTGGGAGCAATCTTGTACTTGATTGCTTTTATGAGCTAATGCATCTAAACAAGCCTGTACACTAACAGGCGCTTCCAGCCTTAGCATGACTGAGATTTTGGGGTGGATTATTCTTTAATGCGGGGGCTGCTCTGTGCATTGTAGAATGTTTAGCAACAGCCTGGCCTCGAACCTCTAGATGCCAGCTTTTGGAGACATTGACTCATGAGAAAAATTTTGGTGAATGTTCACCTAGGGTCAAAGGACTGATTAATGAAAAGCAAGCCTTTCGAAATGCAAAGGCACAACCACTACCACCCTATAACCACGTTTCTGATTGTGTCATATGGGATTTGTCCACCATATTGGTGCTTATCTCTCATGGGGTCTTATTGGCTTGTGATTTTTTTTTTCATAATTGCTTTATCACATCTTCCTGAAATGCTCACAGGGCTTCAGTAAGAATTCGTTTGCATCAAGAATGCAGCACCCATTCTTCTCTCTCACTGAAATAGTGGCATTCTTTTTTAACATTGACATCGGAAAGCATTTCAAACATTGTATATTATGTTAACAATAAGTATGTGACCAATTAAAGAAAATGTTTGTTTTCTGAGATATGGGAAGTTCTACAAAATTGAGACTAGACAAAAAAACAATGTACCAGAAAGTGTTGCCTCCTTTCACATTTTTAATTAATGAGAGGCATAGGAAGAACTTCATCACACCTGCTACCTGACCTCCTGTAATTGAGGAGCAACATAGGGCTGATAGCTTTTCCCCGTCAGTCGTGTGTAAAATTCTCCAAAGTGGCAGTGACCGTAACTCTTCGTTTGACTTAGTTTGATTTTTAATCCTTTCGGAAAGAGACGGAACTTTTAGTGCATGTTAAAAATTAAAATATTATGTAGTATATTGTTTTGAGTTATACTAATTCAAATTATACTAATTATCCTTTCTTTTCTGGTTTTAGTGGCAACTGCACCCCCTGAGAAGGTAATTCATTCATTGTTTGCGAGTCACTTTTTTTCTTTAACTTGAAAATGATTTCCTTTTGGAATATGTATGGTTTTTTTTTTTAAGGCTTCAATACAGTAACTTGTCTATTCATCGTTTGGCTGAAGGAAGGGCAGCATTTGTTCATGTAAGAAATATTTAGTGAGCATCTCCTATATGACCGGCAGTATTCTGAATGCTAGGAAAACAATAGAAAAAATCAGGCAAAACTTCTTGTTCTCATGGAACTTAAATTCCAGGAGGAAGGCAACGATGGGACTAGTGGGAATCAGGGGCCAAAACGGAATTCAAAGAGTCAACTTATGTCCTTGACCATCTGTGGAAAGAAAGGTTCTGATGTGTTTATGTAATTGTGTGTTCTTATGGTGCATATATACTGAGTGATGTGCTTCTTAATTTAATTAAAATTTAACAGGCATGTTTGAATTTGTTAGAGTAAGAGACCTTACCCTCAAAAGTTATAATCAATAGCAGAATATTGCTTCTTAGAAATTTTAGAGAAATTTTCATCAACCTATTAGTTTTTGGCATAAAATGGGACTGTGAATTGTGAAATTTATTAGTAGGAAATACAGAAATTTTCTGGGACTAATTTATGGAATAATGTTTCTTGTCTGAATCTTGCTTTGATTCTTCAACAACATGAAGATGAAGTAATTATTAAATGTTTATACAGTTATGTATCATTCATTCAGTTGACAAGAATTCAGTGAGTATTCAATTTTAGATCAGGAAAATTACATATATAAATTATCATAGTTTTAAAAATCTTCAGCTTATGAATATGGGATAGAATAACATAAGTATTATACATGATGAAAGAATCTAGGAAAAAAGGAGGTATGATTTTAGAGTGATAGCACCCAACAAGGAAGAATGTTACATTGACCCTAAGAGAAGTACAACAGATGTGCATATTTTACAGGAACGCTTGCAGCCCTTGGTTGGCATCTCTAAAGTTCAGTGATGTACGGTAGTTTGCAATTTTGCTGAGTTGGAATTTTGCTCTGGTTGATACGTGGAAAGAGTCATACCGTGGTGATTGGACCATCCAGCTCCCTGACAACCTCATCTTCTCTCAGTTTTGCTCTCCTCTGTTTATGGTTGAGTTTATGTTACCTTTCAGTAGGAATCTGAAAGAGGACTTGAACATTTTCCTGTATACTCGCACTGCAATTTATTTGGAGAGGCGGCAGTGAGAAAAATGCAGCCATGGTCTCCGTGGTCTTAACTCCTTGCAGAAGGAGGCCTCGTGATATTAAAGACTGATGCAGAGAAAGCAAGGTGGTCCCAGGGTGGGAAGTTATATGTGCAAAGGTGCAGTGGGGACAGCAAGAGGTCGGTGAGGGGAGCATGAGAGATGTAGTTAGAAAACTTGGAATACCAAACTGCCCTTTTCATCTGTGGGCAAGTACCCTCCTCCTCACCTGTCAAGTGGAGAAGTGGCACTGATGAGGGAGGCTGCTGCCCGCGCTGATGGGAGAAATTCTGCCCATAAGCTGTGGGAGTGGACTCACAGCCTTCTCCCTGCTGGCACTGACCACGGGCCGCCCAGACTGGGGTGCAATCGAGATGATTGAGGTCATCTTAAATGTGCAATGGAAAGCTAGTCTGTATTTTTAAGAAAAGGGGAAAACGTGGGGAAAATTAGTAAGTGTTCAGTATTTTTAGAAGATAAATCACAACAGGATGAACTGAGATAGGGAGAAAGGGGAAGCCGAAGAGGCCAGTTAAATTACTGGAATAGACTGAGAGTGAGTGAGGCCAGACCTGGAGCAGTGGGGGCTATGGGTATGGAAAAAGATGGACAATGTAAGGAACAGAGCAAAGAGACAGGGGTTGGAATGAGAAATGAAGGAGGGAGGACTAAAAAGTGACTTTAAACCTGGGTGGATTAATGATTGTGGCATTGAAAGAAGTGACATTGAAATGAGGTATCGGAAGGGGTGGATTAGAGGTATCTGTGGGATAGCTAAATGGAGTTACCTATAAAACGTCATACCTACAACCTGAGATCTTTGATGAGACACTCAGGAAGCATATCTACTTTGTAAGAAGTAGGAAAGGTGGCGATGCAACGCTGGAGATGGTGAAAGTGAAATGGAGGCGAGGGAAGTAAGTTTTCTGGAGGAGAGCTATAATTGAAGCCAGGAAGGGGGATGTAATAATTGTCCAAGCACTCTGCTGCATACCTGAAACGAATATAAAATAATACAGAATGTCAAACTGTAATTGAAAAAGAAAGAAAGAAAGGAACAGAGCATATGGGGTTGTGAAAGAGGATGAGAAGAAATTATTGAAGTAGGAGGAGAATCTGGAGTGAATGATGGTGTGAAAGCAAAAGGGAAGACAATTTAAAGACAAGATTTAGATCTGTATAGGTTTTTTTTAACCCTCCAAATTAGTGTAAAAGGAAAGTTGACAGTAAGGTGAACAGTAAATAAAAAGAGAATGTAATTTAAAAAAGAAATGAGAGGGAGAGAGAGAGAGACAGGGAGTATGTAGGG
Source organism: Mormoops blainvillei (assembly GCA_004026545.1). Taxonomy (NCBI): domain Eukaryota; kingdom Metazoa; phylum Chordata; class Mammalia; order Chiroptera; family Mormoopidae; genus Mormoops; species Mormoops blainvillei. The sequence goes on along the minus strand of PVJD01003212.1, from coordinate 54,915 downwards.
TAACAGTGACCAAGTAGCTTGATGAATACTTTTAATGAAGTGATGATATGAACACTCTGACCCCACCCCGATGTGGGCAAGGTCACAGGTCCTTTACAAACCATATTGTCCCATCTGCATGAGTCCTAAGGAGCTGTAACTGGAAGCTGAATCATAAGCCTCTTTGCTTGTGGTCCAGGCACAGTAATGGGCAGCAGGACACAGGGTGCCTGGGGTGCCCCCCCAAGTCCCCCTTTTTCTGTTTCTCTGCTGGATTGTGAGAGCTGGAGGTGCAGAGTTATTAGAGGTGAGGTTAAGGGTGGCCGTAATAACTGACCGACACTTAGTATTTAATATTTTAAAATATTAAAATATTTTATTTTAATATTGTGCATTTTGTTATGACACATCTGCTAGATTCATTATCTAATCTGGGGTATAGCCACCTGTGAATGAGCTGGTGGTTTAGTTTTCCTTAGGGATTAGTTTTGTTCCAGACCAAGTGTGGACCCCTGGGCCAAGGCATTTTTTTTAAATGTCTGAAAAGACCTTCTGCTCTGGGCCCTTGGGAAGTAGGTGAGGGTGTGTGCGTGGGTTAGCACTGCAGAAGAAACCCGGGGCTTGCCAGAGTAGTGGTTGAATAAATTTTAAAAAAAATCACACAATTGTACAAGTTTCTGTCTAATGTCCTATGCCATTTGTTGCCTAAGCAGAGAATTAGTTAAATAAAAATAGTTTTAAGTGGAAACTAAAAGTAATTCCTACTCCCAGTTCTCTTTTTGTCTTTTTAATACAACCATGCAGGAAATACCTTCATTGGATCAGGAGAAAACCAGACTCGAGCCTGGTCAGCCCCAGCTCTCTCCTGGCATCTCAACGATTCATCTGCACCCACAGTTCCCAGGTAGCCTTTGCTCACCCCCGCGGTTTGTAAGGTATTCCCCATAAAAGAGGGAGATAAGAATGTTGTGCGTCTTTGATTGTAAAGTTTAATGAATCATTAGAATTATGCACTGAAGTATGCCAGTATACTCACATAATGTTAGTATTATAATGATGTTATAAGTATTATAATGGCAAAAGAAAAGTTTTTCACTATTTCCTGTGGCGAGGAGTAATCTTTATTATTAGAACATTATTGAGGGGCATCATTTGATGAGGTGTCATTTTTCCATGGCTTCTGAATTGTTCCCAGATATTCTTGCTCAGTGTTGAAACGTGGGCCATAGGTTAATACCATGGGTTTTTGGAAACTGTTAATAGTTCTTTCTCTCCAAGAACTACTGCGGTGTATTAGTAGACTACATTAGGCCTGCATTTTGAAATGGCATTCCAGGGCCTCTAACTGGCTTTAATTTCCTTTTGATCTCCTCCTCCTTTGTTTAGTAGTGATTGAAAAAACATCACCTCCTGTACCTGTGGAAGTAGCTCCTGAAGCTTCTACATCAAGTGCCAGCCAAGTCATTGCACCTACCCAAGTAACAGGTAGGTGCAGTGTTTGTTATACTCTGCAGCCTGTGAAGGAGGCGTGGCCCTGAACTTCATTTTAAATATAGTATCAAAATTGTGCCAGATATGTAACATTGCTTATGAAAGAGTGAGTCATAAGAGCAAGATTTGGAAATAATCTAAATATTTTTTAGAAGGAGGAACATGTTTAAATAAAGTATGGTACGTATGCAGTGGAACATCACATAGCTATGAAAGTAATGTTTTAAAAGAATACTTAATGTCATGAGGAAATGCCTAACGGCATAATATGAAGAAATACAGAATACAATATAATGATTTTAGTTTTATTTTTTAAATGTTTATAAACAGAAGGAGACAGAAAGCACATCAAAGGGTTCAACTATTGCCAGTTAACAGGATCATGGATAATCTCTATGTCCTTCAATGTACTTTTATGTATTTTTAAGGTTCTTTATAATAAACATTATTTTAATCATTAGTGACAAAGTATAAGAATGTATCATAATTTGAAACCAATCTGTAGGCTAAAAGTTAATATCCTTAATGTATAGAGAGCTCTTATAAATCAGCAATAAAAAAAAACCAATAGAAAAATGAAGGGGGTGCAGAGTGTGTGCAGGACTTCAAGCATCGGGCTGGGAACGGTAGGGGGCATGAGTCTGTCGATGGACAAACACTGGCCCTGCTCATTGGAATGGCGGGACTATGACAAGGAGCAGGTGGTCCAGCAGAGCAAGCTGGTGCAGTGTGGTAACTTGCCTCATCTATTAGTGTATGGACTTCCAGGTGTGGATAAAATGACAAGAATTTTGTGTGTTCTACATAAACTTTATGGTGTTGGAGTAGAAAAATGGAAAATTGAAGATCATAGACTTCTGGTCAAGATGGAGGCGTAGGTAAACACGGCTCACCTCCTCGCACAACCACAGCAAAAATTTCAGCTAAACTGCAAAACAACAGTCACCCAGAATCATCAGAAAATTGAGCTGTATGGAAGTCTAACAACCAAGGAATTAAAGAAATCACACTCATCCAGATGGGTAGGAGGGGCAGAGACACTGAGACATGGAACAGGCAGTCCCACACCCACGTGTGGTGGATAAAAATCCAGAGGGACACTTAGGGAGTGAAGGATCCCAGCCCCACAGCAGACTGCCCAGCCCAGGGTTCCATTTCCAGAAAGATACGTCTCCATAACTTCTGGGTGTAAAAACCAGCGGGGGTTGGGGCGGCAGAAGAAAGTGCGGTTTTCTCAGTCATCTCCTCTTAAAGAGCCCACAGTGGACTTAGGGCTTACACAGACTCATTCCCTCTGGGCTCCAGCACCAATTCAGCGGCTAGAAGGGCACCAGGAGCATATGGGGAGAACTGAAGTGTCTGGCATCAGGGTGAGTGCTGGGGACAGCTTCGTCTGAGAAAAAACTCCAGAGGCCAGGCAGTGGCATTGTACCCGACCTGAGCTCTGCAACACACAGAGCCACAGAGTGGTGACCCCATATTTGAGACTCCATCAACCTGGTTCTCACGGTTACCCTGCCCTGGCTATTACCTAAGGCTCTACCCCATCCAACATACCAGTGCACTTGTCTACAACAGGCCATGCTACTAAGACAAGGAGTCACAGCAGCTCTATCTGATACATAGAAACAAACACAGGGGGCTACCAAACTGAGGAGACAAAGAAATATGGCCCAAATGAAAGAATAGAACAAAACTCCAGAAAAAGAACTAAACAAAATGGAGATAAGCAATCCATCAGATGCAGAGTTCAAAACACTGGTTATTAGGATCCTCAAGAAACTCAATGGGTACTTCAACAGCATAAAAAAGACTCAGGCAGAAATGAAGTTTACACTAAGTGAAATAAATATTTACAGGGAAGCAACAGTAGAGTGGATGAAGTTGAGAATCAAATCAATGATTTGGAACATAAAGTTATTCCTTATGTTTTTTTTTAATAAAAAAAGCATTCAATCAGAACAACAAGAAGAAAAAAGAATTAAAAAAGAAAAACAAGGATAGGCTAAGGAGCCTCTGGGACAACTCCAAACATACCAACATTTGAATCATAGGGGTGCTGGAAGGAGAAGAGCGAGAAATTGAAAAGTTATTTGAAAAAATAGTGAAAGAAAAAGAAAACTTCCCTAATTTGGTGAAGGAAATAGACATACAGGTCCAAGCAGCACAGAGAGTCTCAAACAAGATGGACCCAAAGAGGACCACACCAAGACACATCCTAATTAAAATGCTAAAGGTTAAAGATAAAGAGAGAATCTTAAAAGCAGCAAGAGAAAGGCAGAGAGTTACCTCCAAAGGAATTCCCATAAGACTGTCAGCTGATGTCTCAACCGAAACTTTGCAGGTTAGAAGGGACTGGAAAGAAGCATTCAAAGTGATGAAAGGCCAGGACCTACAACCTAGATTACTCTGTACAGCAAAGCTATCATGTAGCATGCAAGGGCAGATAAAGTCCTTCCTAGAGAAATTTCAGCTAAAGAAGTTCATCACCAAACCATTATTACATGAAATGTTAAAGGGAGTTATCTAAGGAAAAGAAGATCAAAACTGTGAACATTAAAATGGCAATAAATTCACAACTTTAACAACTGAATCTAAAAAACACACTAAGCAAGCAAGTAGAACAGAAAACGAATCATAGATATGGATCCTTTGGTGGATTATCATTTGGGAGGTGGGAGGGGAGAATGGGGCAAAAGGTATAGAGATTTAGAAGTACGATTGGTAGATAAAGAATAGGCAGGGGATGTTAAGAACAGTATAGGAAATGGAGTAGCCAAAGAACTTACATGCAAGATCTGTGGACATGCACTAAGGAAGGGGGTTGCTGGAGGGAATGGGGGTTGCTAGGTGGAGGGGGGCAAAAGGGAAAAATTGGGACAACTGTAATAGCATAATCAATAAAATCTATTTTTTAAAAAAAAAAGGAAGATCAGACCATCACAACTCCATCTAAAAAGAAACTTGAAGTTAGTACTATTGCAAGCAGTTACCACCTTGAGGTTATCCCTGTGATGCTAGAAGTAGTGACGGGGAAGTAATTCAGGAGATGTTGGAAACAGTGGCATAATCACAGCAACTTGAAACAAATTCTCAGAGATGGTCAAGTGGTTGTATTGACAGAGGTTGTCAGACTCACCAAAGATGCTCAACATGCCTAGGGTAGAATCATGGAAAAGTATGTGTGTACCTGTAGATCGATCTCATGTTGCAATTCTACGCCTAAAGTGGTACCACCCCTTCATAGTAGGTGTCGGGCAGTTCATGTGCCTGCCCCTAGCATTTGCCATGTGTACAAGAAGGAAGGTCTGAAGTTCTTTTCTCAGCTGGCCTGTAGCCTTGCAGGAAAGTCCCGCAGAAATCTCAGAAAAGCCCTACTTACGTGCGAAGCCTGCCGAGGGCAACAATATCCTTTTACTGCAGATTAAAAAGTCCCCGCGACAGACTGGGAGGCGTATCTGAGAAAGACTACCAGTGCTATTGTCAGTCAGCAGACTCCACGGAGACTCCTGGTAGTTCCTGAAGACTCTGAGTGTGTAGCTCATGGTATTCCTCCCGAGGCGATCAGCACAGGCCTCTCTCAGGACGTTTACCTAACTGTGGTAGACAGCTGAAAGGAGCAGTGGCCCAGGTGGCAGCTTGCTGTGACCATCGCCCACAGCCGGGTGGTAAAGCCACTGATCACTTGGAAGCTTTCGTGGCCAAATTTATGGCGCTGTGTACGAAGTTCGTGGAGGACCGGTTAGAAGGCATGATGCCCTGACATCTAACAGTGTGTCTTTCCAATATTTCTCAGTGTCGGCATTTACATGCAGTTTATATTGGAAGAGCTGCAGGTAAAATGAACTTTACTTTAAAAAAAGAAAAATGAGGAAGTAACATAATCAATAATTCATAGAGAAAAACAGTATCAAGAAACATATGTAACAGGAAATTTCAACTTCACTAGTAATCAAACAAATGCAAATTAAAATAATTATTTTTATCAAGTTACTATTTAATTCTTACACTGTGAAACTAAGTCTCTCACATTGCTGAAAGGAATGTAAACTGGTTCAATTTTTCTGAAAAGTATGGGCTGGCAGTGTGTAGCAAGAACTTTAAAAATGTTCAGAGCTTTTGACTCAGTAATTAAATATTAAAATATCTAGCTTTAGGAAATAATGTGCCCAATGACATGGATAATGGTTTATATAAATGGATACTTACTGTAGTACCATGTATAATAGAGAAAAAGTAGAAATAACATAAACATTTAACTAGAGTGAAATGGTTAAATTATATCTATACCCATCAAATATAGTATTTTTGAAGCAATTAATTGAAATTTAGCAGACAATGGTCACACAGTGTTGTTAAATACAAGATGAAGTGTATTAAAAATGAAGCCTGTAGAGTATTATACTAGTCATATTAAAAAAAAAAGACATATAATACACTAGATATTAGCAGTGATTATTTTTTGTATTAGGATCCAAGAGGCTTGGGGGTGTTGAAGAATTTTTTTTTTTAATTTTCCACATAATCTACAGTGGGGAAATATTAGTTTTATAGTCAGAAAAAAGGCCATTCGAATGCATTCTCAATTTCAGTTCAGGATGAGATTGGCATTGTATAACAGGAGAAGCTAAAAGAGAAGTTTGCAGCCTCCTTTAAAATACTTTTTTTCCTCAAAAGCATTATATGCATCATTTTTCAGATAGAAATATGCTTGATATGTTAATTAACTGGATTGTGGTAATTATTTCACCACAATACAATATATGTAATTTCTATGTTAAAAACAAATATACAGTTATATATGTATATGCAATTATATGTAATTATCCAACTGTATAAAATGTATACAATTTTTATGTTTAAAAAAACCAAAAAGTTTTAGCCATTTTCTAAAAAAATGTAGATATAAGGTCACTAAGATATTTGAATCAAGCAAGCAGACTAGAAAGTATTTTTTAAAAGCACCTTTGTCCCAAGGTGAAGAGTGCAGTCAGATCGTGAACTTAGTTCATTTTCACCTCATTCGGGGGCACCCCCCCAGAGATGTCCAACCTTTGGGCATCTCTGGGCCACACATTAAATACACAAACACTAACGATAACAGATGAGCAAAAAAAAAGGTTTTAAGGAAATTTACAATTTTGTGTTGGGCCGCATTCATAGCCATCCTGGGCTGCATGTGGCCTGTGGGCTGTGGGTTGGACACCCCTGTGAGGCCCACCTGGAAGTCAGGGCCTTCCCCACAGTTATTGATGGCATTTGCTCTTTGATTTTGCTATTAATGCTGAGTAAAGTGATATAGTAAAAATGTTAGCTTTGGTAAGTATTTCTAGGGTGATACAATGAAATGATAGTTGTTTTTTTTTTTTTATGATCATGGATGGCTAAAATAGTTACTGTCCATTCTGAAGTCACTTACATGTCTATCCACTTTGTTAAACATATCTAAAAGATACTGTGACTGTTATGCCCGGCAATGCATACTAAAATAGAATACACTATATTGGTCAGCAAGGATCTACTTATCATTAACCTCAGTGTTAAAAAGCAAAATAGCAGTGTGACAATGTAATTCCCTATATATAAAGTATTTCTATTTTCCAATGTCAAAATATATTTAATTTGTGCCTTTTTAGCAATGGCTGACTGTTCAGTATATGAACCTCCTGCAAACTAGCTTGGTGGAGGTTCAGTTTGGCTAGATAAATGCAGTTTTGTCATTTCAGTGCAGCTGTGTGAGGAATAACAAATTGAAGTTACTTAGCTTCAATTGAACAACAGAGCTGCTTAAAAAAAAAAAAGAAAAGTAGCTGTGCTATATGAAGATGTTAAAAAAGCTTAATTTGCGTTTGGCAGAAAGCCAGGGCTAGCATCTGCTATCACATGTTTGAGGCACAAATATTTCCTTCCAGGAAACAAGTTAACATTGAAATTTCATTTTCATGCAGCATTTGTAGGTGCTCCCCCGTCCAGCAGAATCTGACACAATCCATGGGGAGAACATTATAAATAGTCTTTGAGTTAAAATGGTTTGCAACTTTGGAGCTACACTGTAATCAGTAATCTACAGTAGAACAAGAAGACGTTTAAATTGTATTACATTTACTTTAAATCTAAATATAGATGTTCCCATTGATTCGCTATGAGAGCCAAATACAGATTGAGGGAGCGATGTGATCGGTTCTCTTAGGAATGTTATGTAATGATTTTTTCCCCTAAAACTCAGAAGAGGTTAATGTTATTTGTCACTATTAGTTTCTTCCATAAGTTGAAGAAAGGGTTGGAATAATGAGTCTAAACGAAACGAAATCAGCTCCACATTGCCTAGTGATGATATCTTTACGATGGTGAGATTGGAAGTAGACCTTCAGATTTTGTCAGACACTCTTTGACATGCAATAATTATAAAGTGAGCCACATATTTTCAGGAAATAAGTGTGATATTTTCCACTCTTAACAGCTGAGTTGGTGGCTTGCAACATTATTGGCACGCTGTTTGCAAATAAATTATACATTTCAGCATATAAATTCTTGATTTAGCATAGTGTCTTAACAGCTCAAGGATAGGTTGGAAAATGAAACCTTTATTTCTCTGGCAAATATTTGCAAAGTGGAAACATCTGTTTCAATTGTTGTGGGACAATTTATGCTCATTGTGTGGCAGTTAGGAAGCCAGGGCATTTTGTAAACCTTTCCATGAGTTAACATTTGATGCTTCCTCCTGCTCTTCCCAAACTTTCTCCATGGCCCTTGCAGACCAGCCAGAAATTTTTCTTTGACTTCATGACTGCCTGTGCAGAAACCTTCGTGGTCATCACAGCCCAGAGACTAAAAGAACTATTGGCCTATCAGATCTTTCCCAGAACTCATAATTGACCCCTTTAAAGATATGCATGTCCCTGAAGCTTGTTACCAGCGTCATTATAGTCTCAAGAAACCACGTAGGCCGATGGAAAATGAACTCCGTTTTTTTCATGTAAAATCACCATGAGTTCATCTTTCCATGTTCAATCTATTTATTTATTTATTTATCTTGAGCAGTCATATGATGAGGGGGAAGAAGTCTAAAGGTCAGCATACTCATTTTCATATTTTGCCAAAAACTTTCTTTTTCATTTAATTCTAGAAAATGTAACAGAGATACCAAACTCCTAAATCCACCCTTGGTCTTGTGGCTGGGGTAAAGAGAGCATTTGGCTTTCCAGTGGTGTTTCATTGTGGCTCCTTTTCCAGTTTCTAAATGGACTCCAATGGGAGAAAAAAGACTAAGGTCCTTGACCCATTGAAGGTGAAGCTGTTTCGGGGGCACATCCAGGAGGAAAGGGTAGGGTGGTCCTGAGCACGACGGGGCACGGGAAGCCGGTTCTGAAGGACGCATCGGAGAGTCTGGGGGGAGCAGCCTCTTGATGATGTCTCTGGGAAACCAAATGTGCTGAAGGAGACAAGACATCCCGTTATCCAGAGTTCCGCAGAGACCGGTAATTAGTGCTTCCTGTGTGAGGCTTTGCCATATTTCCGGGGCTTCTGTCGACACAGGCTAATCCAGGCAAAGTGTGCTTCATCAGAAACCGACCCATTCTCTGGGAACAGGCTCGCGTACCTACACGCGCGTGACCTCTTCAAAAACTGAAAAGCATAATGCCTTTTCTTGAAAAAGCATGGAAAAAAGCAGAAAACTTTCCTTATTCATCCAGGCGGTACCATCAGGACTTGCTTTTCTGTGTAATAACATGTGCTAGAGAATGAAAATTTAATAGAAGGGGAGGGAAAGCATGGGAGGAGGTGGTAGGAGACGTGTTTGTTAAGGTTTTATGGTAAAAGTACTGCTAATTTAGTCTTACCTGAAATGGTGATGATGAACTAGTGATGACTGGCAAAGAGAAAGCGGCAAAGGTGTTTGGAAGGTGCTGTGACTCTCCTTGGAGGGGTGGAGCTCTGTCTAGCGTGGGGCTGAAAGGGATCTCTGAGGTCAGACTGACAAAAGTTACAGGAATTGATGACTCGGGTGAAAAATGGGACAAACGGTAGAAATCATGTATGTTTTAGTAAATGTCCCTTCACTCCTTTGATGTATCTCTTAGTACCCTCTAGTGGCGTCAGAGGGACATACTCTTTGTTAGTGCCCTGCCGACTGGGACTGGCATTTCCAGTCTGCACCTTGACATACTCGTTAATCTATGAAGTGACCAGCTAAGGATCCTCAGTCATGCCTCATGAATATAATTTCAACCTCACAGCTCCTATTCAAGATACTAGATCGGAAGGAAGGGCCATTAATATTCATTTCATTTCCTGAGATTGAGGAGTTATAATTCTTCAGAATTTCTTAGATCTTAGAGCTGACTTAAGAAGAAACTATTTAAATGTGTTGGCAAACTGTGACATAGGAATGTATCTCATGTGAATGAAGCATCACGTATTGTTGAAGACTTTTGTTCACACATGTAAAGATTCCATTCTGATATACTTCAAAAGTGAAATAGTTGGTAGTCAACAAATCAGTATGTGTGGGGGATGGGGCAGTGGGTACTGATCAAGTATTTCATGAAAACCCCAGATTTTTATAGGCTTTTGATTTGTTCTGAGTTTTTCCCCTAGTTATTAATTTGTCTTCTATTTTTTTTTTCTTTTTGCAAATCTGATCAGTGTCTTTTTGGTCTTAAGAAAATGGCAGTGAAGAGTATAAGGAAAGAACAGCAGTTACAAAGAAAACCAAGAAGTGTAAATAGCGATAATTTTCAAACAAGGCATCTAACTACATTATGGGTTAGATGGTTAGAGGTGTGCTTTCCACACTAATCTACAAAAGAATTCCTATATACAGAGAAGAGAATTCTTCTCTGAGGGTCTGTGAGTGTAACTCATAGGAGAAGATTATCTTCCATCTTGAGATTTTATGACACATAGAAATTATAATTTTTTAAAGGAAGAGCTTTCTGACTATAAAATTATACATACTCATTGTAGAAATTTGAAAAATACGGAAAAATATTTTTTAAAAAAAACACCAATCCCCATAATGATAGTAGATTTTTGTCCTTATAATCTTTTCTCTGTGTATTTTGTAATTTTAGTGACATCTATATTAAAATTTGTACCCAACTATATTTCGTGACAAACATTTTCCTATCCTGTTACTGATTATGTTACAATCTATGCTATGCCAGGTGGGGCAGAAGTAGGTTTACAGTTGTTTATATGGAAAATAATACAAAAATTATTAAATAACACAAGAATAAACTCTGTATTTCATGTGCTCGCAATGGTAAACCTACTTTTTCCCTCACCCTGTATATGAATCATAATTCCTTTTTGTTATAATTGCCCATCACTTAACATTTAAGCAGTCATATTGATCACCCATGTTTTTAGCTTTTTGAATTATTTTATTTTTGTATAATTTTATATTCTTCTGAGTATAAACAAATCTACTCTTCTGAAAGTGGATTAGCATGACGATATCAGTAATTTGTATTAATAGATGTGTGGTTTTCTCTTACCTTCAAGTGATTTTGTGTAAAATACTGCAGCTCCATATTCATATGCTTTCTTTTAAATTCTAGCCACTTTTCAAGTGACTTGCATCTTGTGTCTTAATGTCACAGCACAGTGAATAACACTTGATGAAATGGGAAGAGTGTGGTTTGGGTTTCGGAGAGGAACCTCAACCCCATGTAGGTCATTTCCACAGTGAATCTTTGCTAAGGTGCTGTTTTCCACATCTTTCCCCTGTGGAATGCGCAGTGGGTTATTGGTAGGCGCACACCTGTTTTTCTCATTTAAATTACAGACCCATCTAACCAGGCTGTGCTTTAGCTTGTCATGCTCGAGGCCACATTTTCTTTCCCTGGGCCACTCTACTCTTCCACGACAGCACGTGTTTTAAACATCGTTTACTGTGTGATGACAGTGAGCTAATAGCTGTTGTTTTAAATGTGCTGTTTCTTTGTTGTATATTCTTAAGTGACTTCCACAGGAACAACGGTCATAATGGTGATAAAGGCTGACTTGTTTAAACACATATACTGTGCCCGGCATTGGTCTACATGCATTATTGAAGTTACTTTCTTTGAACCCGACAGTCAGAAGGTGGTGCCTTGCTTATTCCCAGTTTACATGTGCAGAAAAGTGAGGCATAGCATTTTTGAGTAGTTTGCCCCAGTGTGACAGAGCCAGGAAAGGACAGCAAGATTTGTACCCATGCTATCTCCAAGACTGGACTTCTCATCACTGCCCCATCCCTGCTGTCCCATTCCGCTCCCTTGGAAAGGTCATTGAAAGTAGATTGTGTTAGGGGAGTAAGTCATCTCAGAAGGCCGCCTTGGAGTCCTCAGGTTCTTTTGGTAATTAAGCTCCTTTTTCTGACCTCCACCCACCGTGGATTCCTACGAGCCTGTCTCTGTCACAGCGTCTGTCAGTGAGTAGAGTGGGGACTCAGGGCTCACCCGCTCAGGCCGTACTTAAGAAGCTAGTCTCAAGCGGAAATCAGTGGAAGAGTAAGAGAGGAAGTTAGCAGAGAAGATTTGGAAGAAGATCCTACTTTACCAATATAAATAAAGTGTGCTCATGTTGGAATTGGCAAATTAAGAGTAAAAGGACACCCAGAAGTTTTGCTTTGATTAGACATGGTACACCTTTCTTGAGAACTAATTGAGAAATTTTGGAGGCGGTTGGACATGGCTGTTGGAACTTGAATTTGGCCTGCTAACAAATGCAAAATTACCCTATATTCCTTGTCAGGACAAATCACATGTTGATTCAGAGTCCACCATCTAAGATAAATTTGGGTGGATAGAAGCTCATTGATAGGCCATCTTAGAAGTTAGGAAGAATTGATTATCTTACAACTTCCAACATGGCCTCATTTCTGAGTTTCCACCCACTCCAGTTCATCCTAGAAGGTGTTTCATTAGGAATTATTGATGACCTTGGGAGGGCCTCATGGAACAATTATAAAGTAATCAAGTGAATTTATACCTGACTTTAGAGGTGGTCAGCTTTTAATTGCATACCTGGCAATGAACTACTCAGGAAACACAAAGTAATGGTTTATAAGTAGCAATGAAATCTTTATGTTTACATCTGATTTCTTCCTCCACATTTATTTATTTTTAAAGAAATCAACGAATGTACTGTGAACCCTGACATCTGTGGGGCAGGACACTGCATTAACTTGCCGGTGCGGTACACCTGTATATGCTACAAGGGCTACAAGCTCAGCGAGCAACAGAGGAAATGTGTTGGTAAGAGATACTTTTCACACATGAAATTATTAAATAGCAAGTATTTGCACATTAAGAACTTTTTTTCTGTGATTATCATGGGAGAGTATTACTGTTTAATATTTAAAAAATTGTACCCCTGAACTAAGGATGCTTAAAAAGAGGTTTGCGAGAATCATGGGAAGTTCTTGCCTCTTGGTTCAATACTGCCTACCTTGGCAAGTGTAATACAGTTACATAAAGGCAGAGTGATTTCCAAACATTTTTCAGGTAAAGTATATAAAAATAAGAGCTCTAGAAAGAGCTAGCTACAAACATATATTTGGCAAAATCAATTTAATATTAATATCTACTGTAACAAAGAATTATATTCCTTCTCTAAGTGCATAAAATCCAATTTCTAATAGGGATTTCTAGATTGAAAATCAGTCAGTGCTGACAGTTACCGATGTATGCCTCTTTGGAAAAATGCTTGTCAGAAAGAGTTGTGATGGTATTGGGTAAATCATTTTAGTGTGTTCACACTAAATTTAGTTTTTGGAAACTAAGGGGTGTAAGGCAAATAAAAGCAATGACGGCATGTAGCTAATGACTATTACTTCAATGTACTAAATGCCATTAAATAAGATTTGTTATTTTTGCTCTTTGGTTTTGCATATCTGTGTCGTGGGTAAGGGGGCATCCACCTGCTAATAATATGGTTACTCTTCTTCCATTTGCATGCACTGTGTGCACTATTAGAACCATGGCATACATAGTCGAAAGGACAATCAAGATGATTCTAGTCCCCCCCCAACCTGTGCACACAGTGGGGAGAGCCCCTTTCCCAACACTTCTGACTGTCCCTGCTGTCCCGGCCTGGGAGTGGCACAGCGGATCCCAAAGTTTAGATGACTCCAGTTATCAGGCAGGTCCTTCCGTGTTGACCTGAAATCTGTCTCTTTGAAACACCAAAGTCATGGTTGCAGTTTTAGCGTTTGAAGCAACCCATAAGGCACATGCCCTCTCCCCAGTAACGGCCTTCCAAGTGCCTGAGAACAGTCATGCCTCCTTGTCGTCAGCTATGCAGGTTTGTGGGACCCAGGGAGCCTGCCGGTATTTTGTGCACCAGGAGACCGAGAATTTCATGCTGCAGTACACTAATCCTTTCGTCCATAATTTTCTTAACAGATATTGATGAATGCACTCAGGCCCAACACCTCTGCTCCCAGGGGCGCTGTGAAAACACAGAGGGAAGTTTCTTGTGTATTTGCCCAGCCGGATTTATGGCCAGCGAGGAGGGTACTAACTGCATAGGTAATGGTTGTGTCCTTGCATAACTTCCCAGGTTGGGGTTTCAGCCTTCCCTGCGAGTCCGCCAGTTCAGTGCTCACTCAGACAACACAGAATTTTTATTAAACACCTGCTATGACTGTGTCACCTGCTAGATAATTGAAAGATACAGAGATAGACTTTTTTTCTCTAACAGTTGTTTTTGCATTTAAAATATTTTTTTCAGTTGCAGTTGACATTCGATGTTATGTTCGTGTCAGGTGTGCACCATGGTTGTTTGACTATATACAGGGTCCGGCAGAAGTAACGCCACCGAGTGTGGCTGGTAGGTGCGTGAATGTCTCACGTGAGACGGGCAGCAATTTGAACATTTCCCTGAAAATGGCATGTGGTGTGCTTGAGTGTGATATTGTCATGTTGCAGAATTACATGCTTATGATTTTGTAATAAAAGATTTTTATGTAATAAAAAAGGGGTGTAATTTGTGCCGGACCCTATCTAACTTGCAAAGTGATTCCCCCGATAAGTCTAGTATCCACCGAGCACCATACATAATTGTTAGAATATTATTTCCCCAGCACTTTTAACTAAAGAGAGTGTCAAGTGTAGGCAAAGACCAGAGGTTTCTTTTGGATCCCACAGAAATCAAAACTGCTCCATTTTGAAGGAGGCCGTAGCAGGAATCAGTTACTTGATTCTTAAACTCAAACTACCCTGGGAGATGGGAGAGGTTTGAAATTATGTTTTGGGAAATAAAACCCGACCATCTTTTCTGCTTTATGTAGATATCGATGAGTGCCTGAGGCCGGACATATGTGGGGAAGGCCACTGCATCAACACAGTGGGGGCCTTCCAGTGCAAATACTGTGAGAGCGGGTACCGCATGACCCCGGCAGGACACTGTGAGGGTGAGTCTGCCGAGAGAATGGCCAGGCGCTACCCCCTCTGAGGGCTGAGCAAACCTGACTGTGACATGCAGGGCTGGGCCGAGGACCTGGGGCCGACAGGCCTGCTATTTCCCCCTACCAGTCTGTGCCCGTCGTCAGCGCGTCTAAGCTCCTCCCGCCTTCTGGGGTCACAGCCTCCTTGTCTCATTTCGGTGGTTCTGTCTGGATTTTTTTCTGTCTTAATGCTCTTTCTCAGGCACTTCAGTGTCTTCCCTTCCCTGGTATTTCAAGTGAAGTCACATTAGGACAATTACTCGCAGAGTTAGGACAAACCCAGACTTAATTACAGTGTCTGGATCATTCATCTGAGGACATGGCGCAGGTGTAACCACCACTGATATTTTTTGTTTCTGACCTTTTCACCTTGGTACATTCCTTTGTCTCAACTTGTTTCTTTTACATATGTTTTGGGACTTGCTTGCAGACTCTCCACAGAAGCTCTGTCTGACTAACTCCAGGTCAAATTCTGACTGTGCGAGATAACAATTTCTTTGTTGTTGGTCACAGCAGCGAGTTTGCTCTCCTTATAAAAATGTTTTGAAAACTTTTTACATCATGTCCAAAATGATGGACCATTTAATATGTTCATGTTTGGGTCTAAATTGCACACAGGTTCTTTTGGAAACCATGGTGGTTACTTTCCTTTTCATTATTTTCATGAAGAAATTAGCATAACCCTGATACCGAAACCAGACAAAAACATTACAAAAAAAAAAAAGCGAATTACCTTGAATTTGTGGTGAAATCCTGCCATGGAAACGTGAGGGCGAAGGCGCAGGGTCTCTGAGCAAGTGTTTGAGGAGCCAGGATGTGGGGTGGTGCTGGTTCCCAGGGGTCCCTGGCCTGGTACCTGAGCGTCAGCCTCTTCTCTAGAGTGGCTGGGCCCCGAGAAAACGGGGGAGGGACGGGCTGGTTGGGGCAGGCTGCTCTCATGTCCCTTGGCTCCTGCTGGTTGGTTTTCTTCCCAGTTCTAATGACCCAGGCCTGGAGGGAGAGTTAATTAGACATTTTTTGGCAGCCCGCACCTGCCTCCTGCTGGCCACTTGCCCTGGCCCCTTTAGTTCTAATTGAGAGAGAAGTGGGAATGGTGTGTGTCACTGGATCTCTGGTCAACTCGGACCAGAACAGAGCTGTGAACTCTCCCCAGATGGCTGGGGACAGGGACACAGTAGAGTGCAGGTGTGAAGCGTCCTCACTCGCCTCTTCCTGGGGCTCTCTCCCTACTTGGGAGAGGTGGCATGGAAACAGGAGAGAGGAGGAGCCAGAGCCCAGCTGGCAACCCACATTTAGGAACTGTCTGCCTGGGAGCCAGTTACTTAGCCCCTTGAAAATAACAAAAGTTCTTCACCTGCAAAATGGCAGCCATGAAGTTAATGTTCCTCGGCGCTGTGGAGAGTATTAACGTGCGTTGCAGTGTCTTGTGCAGTGCCCCTTAACTTTAGTAGTTCTGAAGAAGTGTTAGCTTCTTAAACCTCCCCTTTCCCTGACTCCCTTTCTTTTTGTATAGATCTTCTTACTGCATCTACAGCCGTGGAAGTTTTTTTTTTTTTTTAAGAGAGTCGGGGGGATGTGGGTTTATTTGATAAGCATTTATGTACAAAGCAACATTCCCCAAAAAGGTCGAATACTGATCCTTCAGTTCTACGTATAATCTCAGAATGCGAAGATAAGATATTAAAGTAAAGTCGAAAGGAGTAGAAATTTGAAAATTATGTAAGTCAATGGAAAACAGGAGACTACTCAGTAATATTCAATGTATGCAAATTATTTAACAGAAATATTACCAGAGGTCCCTAAGTAAATAATATATAATCCTATCCCCATGAAAAGGCTTGAGAAGAGGAAGGAGCCAAATGACATGGCTGTTTTCTAATTTTGTCGTGGATCAGAACCAAAGGTCCTCGGGCTTCTGGCTCACCGAAGATTTTCTCAGCTGTCACTAACAAAGTTGCTTTCAAACTGCGCCAGTCTCTGAGGGGCCTACTGTAGTGTACAGACATTATCTCATGCATCCTTACTTTATTCTGTTAAGATATTACCAGTCAGGTACTCCCTCATTTATATGTGGAGGAAGAAGCAGAAGTGAGAGCAGCAGGAAATTCAGGGATGTATCTTGTGCAGCTCAGCGTCGTACCTTATTTATTGGACCGGCCTATCTGAGTGACCTTCTCTGACTTAGCAGTTGTAGTTCTATTAAAAAAAAAAAAAATCCCATCCAGAAAATAATGTAATGCTGTTTGGAAAGTGAAACTGGCAAGCATCATCTTTTTGTGGAACAAGAAGTCCCAGAACATCTGACCTAAAAAAAAAAAAGTAAAATAAAATTTAAAAAAAATCACTGTGTGTCATTGTCTATTGGCAAGAATTTTTTGCTGATAGGAAAAATAATTACAATGCTGATCTGGTGTTTATTCTGTTAATATCATCTGCAACTTTTTTACTTTAAACATTTTTTACACACATCTAAGGGTACATAATGGGAGATAATTTTTGAGAACTTACCAAAATGAAGACATCAAACTCCCATGCCTGGTCTGTGTAGCCATTATATATTTCTTTTCTCTTTTCGGCTTCTATCCTGAAATATCTGTTTATATTTGAAGTATGATGAAAGGTTTTATATTCTTTTATATTGAAACACTTAGATATTAAATCTACTCACTTGAATTCAAAATCCAACTCCAGAAAAACACTTATTTCTAATGGGACCAGTACACTTATTTTCAACTTTCTTCCTGTATTTTGTTTTACCATTCTGAAAAATGCTTACAGTTATTGGAATAGTTATCTCTGACACAGTCCCGACCATATTTAAGGCGCTGTTTTCTCCTCACATTAAAAAGAACAATGATTAATAACTTTAGTTAGCTTATACTTTTACTAGAAAATACTACTGTATGATTATTTCACCATGTTTTCTTGGAAGTATGTGATGAGTTTATTCTCTCCTAATTTTTTTTCCTCCCTCCAGGGAATTCCTATCATATGAAATTAAATTATTCAAACCCAGGATGTTCTTGGGCCCAGGAAGCCAAAGCGAGGATTTCCCCAGAGCATCAAGTGTCTTTAGAGCCAGCCTCTAGCGGGGTGGACACATACACAGGGTGGGCCAAGTGTAGGTTTGCAGTTGTGAGGATGCAATACAAGTTTATTCTCATGTTATTATTTACTGATTATTATATTATTTTCCATACAAACAACTGGAAGCCTACTATTTCCGCACCCTGTGTGGCTTCCTCCCTCTCGCCCCCATTCCTTATACATATTTTTTCAGACAAGCTGCACTGTGACTTGAAAGGTTTAAGGCCCAGAAAGTGACCCCGGAGCAGGTGCCAGCTCCCAGAGTGGAGTTCTGGCCCTGCCTTTGCAGAATTGAGTTCAAGGTATTCCTTGGAACACATGTAAATATTTCAGTTAAGGTATAGCTGGCCATGCATTGTCTCTGTGTGTTTATAAACTCAGTGTGTCACTAACCAGTTATTGTCTTTCCCACTTGATAGGACATATGCGTTTCCCCATTCATCACAAGGGTAAGCTTTTGCTTTAGTGTCCTGATAAAATGTCCGTGACCTAGCCTTTTGGTTTTTCAGATATTGATGAATGCCTGACTCCAAGTACTTGTCCGGGTGAGCAGTGTGTGAATTCCCCTGGATCTTACCAGTGTGTCCCCTGCACAGAAGGGTTCCGAGGATGGAACGGGCAGTGTCTTGGTAGGTCCTAGAGAGTTCATGTCATCATTTCTTCTGTCTGACCTGTTTTCTGACAGTGATGTAATGCCAATTGAACCCTCTTTCAAAATTATATATATATGGGATGTAACAACATATTATTCTGAGAAAACTTCTAAGAGAAGTTCCTAAATTTTTACCATGGAGAACAATCAGGAAATGAGTTGGCATGAAGAATGGGTGATTTTACGAGTGACAGATAATTCTGGTTGAAACACATTGTTATCCCTGATGTGATAAATAATGAAAACCAAATAAAATAATCATCACAGGGAGGAGAATGGTGGAAAGCAAAATGCTTAAAAAGAGAGAAAAAGCATAAGCAGCAGCTACCACAGACTAAGAGAAAACATAGAAACACACACTTGCACCGGAAATAGCAGACACGGAGAGAGAAATCTTGATTGCCTGCTCATGCCTCTTATATTCATACATTTATTTATTTAAGTGTTTAATAAGTACTTAGTACCTACATCAGGCACTGGGGAAGAGAGCTGGTAAATTTCCTTTGGTTCTAATTACCTGTGCTCTAATTAGCTTTTCCCTTTAATCGTTTTCCTTGGTGATTCTGTCTGTCCTATGATCCTTTCCTTAAAAATGGAACTCTTTTGCACTCCATGCTAGACTCTGACAGTGCAAGTTAAACTTTTCATTCATCCAGTCCTTCTGTCCTTTGTTTCGCAAATGCTGAAGAGTTTAATATATATCTTCAGGGTTGTACGGAGGGCCAGGTTACATTGAGGGACTCAGAAAAGTGCCTTTCTCATGGAACTTACTGTCTAGTGCAGGAGATGGATACTCATGTAGACATCTCATAAATCAGTGCAGAAGCGCAGATGATAGAATGAGTTGCCTCTAGGAAAATTCTTGAGTTAAGTTTTAACTGGGGAAGGGGGTGGGAGAACATTTTGTATAAAGGAAACAGCATAGACAGGGGGCTTGTAGAGTGAGAAGGTCATGTTCCAGCAACTGAAAGGCCATTGTGGCTGAAGGACAGAGATCAAGGAAAGATTTGCTACAAGATGAAGGGTAGACCACGCCAGACCCTCTGGGCCTTTTAAAAATGTTGGCCCATTTCTACGTCTCTGGGAAGACGTTTAGGTGTTTCAGAAAGGGTGGGATAAGTAGACTTGGCAAAAACACTCCCCATTTCAAAGCTTTGGACTCACCACCAGGCAGCATGAGCTGTACCTGGTGCAGGTGGCCCCATGCCCCGAACCTCCTGCCCATCCCAAGAGTCTCTATCAGTGGAATTGTGAGACGTTGCTCTTTGGGGAGAAGAAAAGATTTTTTTCATTAATTGCTTATTTGATAAGAATTTGTTTATGCAGTCCGTGCTGGTCAGAAAGTGCATTTGGTTTTAATTTTCTCATTTGGCATGGATTTTATAGTTGTCTATGAAGGTTTCATTCGTGTTCTCATTTTCACATACTGATGCATGTTATAATCCAAGAGCAGAGCCTGAACTTTACCTTAAATAACTAAAATTCACAATGCTGGTATAAACACAGCCCTGATTCATGAATTTACTAATGGAATGTGACTGACCAACTTGGCAAGTGATTACTCTTCAATATAAATGCATTTATCTAGATTGGGTAATAATAATAAATGACTTCTCATACCTAGGTGTGTGCAATCAATCTAATTGTGACCACTTTCCTCCAGTTTTAGTGACAGAAACACAGCACCTCATTTAAAAGTAATTTCACTTTGCGTACCAGATTAGTAGAATCATAAGCAGAAACACTCAGTCACTCTGTTACTCCACCAAAATCACACACTTAGCCACTTGTTCCAAGCAATAGCTTTCGTTTTTGTATTCCTAAGGTCACGCATTTCCTACTAAAAGTAGGCAGTGTACTTTTTCTTTCTGTTTTGGGTAAAATGTTAGGCTCTTTGTCACCTGTAGGTCAAGTTTTTCTGTGATATAATTGCTGTTCCATCCATTGATCGATTGGACGTGTGCTCATCTAAATTTCTCATGAGGGCTTTTGCAGATTATCCCAAAATGGATTTTCCATCATAATCTTTTTTATGGTAGTAGAGCTTTCAAATGTTGAAAAGCTGAGTGTGACAAAAAAGCAGATAGATATTGCAACATACTTTTCTGCTCATAGTGAGCCAGCGAATGGATTGGATTTTTCTGCTAAACTCCGACAGTGCGCATGAATACCCAGCCGTCTCTTTTTGTTTCTGTTCCTTTGCACGGTTTAGTTCTCACTTTCGTATTTGCAGTATTCTAAAATACTTTCCAGAAGGTGCAGTTCCTCCTGAAGCTTACCTTTGAATTGGTAACACAATTTGATGTATATATTTATTCATTCATTTGATAGTCGAGTGCCTACTACGAGCCAGGAATTTTTCTAGGCTGTAGGGATTGGAGAATGAACAAGATAAATTCCCTTCCCACATTGCACTTCTACCCTAGAGCCATTGTGCTTACAAATAAACAAGCAAGCAGTGAAGCGCAGTGTGTCAGATGTGATGCGCGCCCCGGGGGAGGGTCAAGCAGCCTAAGAGGGAACAGGGAGCGTTAGAGACGCCGCGGTGGTCAGAGACCCATCACCTCCAAGGTGTTCCTTGGTAACCGTTTGTTTTTGTCTCTAATAGTTATTTGTGACCAGTGGCATTTTGTATCCTTTTAGTTCAGATAATTTAGGATACATTAATGAGACTTTTTTTGGTCCAACATTTAATGTATGAGAACAATGAAGACTTAAAAAATTTCTAAGACCTTACTGTTTAAAGAAAAGTCCTGCGCTTGACCTTCACTGGTTGTCATCCGTAGAAATAATTGGTACCTCACAGGGCTTTCTGTCCCATACATTTAATTAGCCACCTTCTTCTTCTCCTCTCCTCTCACTCACTGCATATTTTAAAATTATATAGTTAAATGTGTACAGTGTTGTACATAATAGTACTTTTATTTGGCATTATGTGCTTTTTTTTTTAACTTGTCCATCTTCATCCTGATTTGGCTCATTTTTTTCTGTGAAATGGTTTAATTAGGAATTAAGAGTTGCTGTTTTGACCCTTGTATTCTGCAGGGATACGATGCCAGACACGCTTTCTGCTTCTTTCACTAACTAAACGGCGAACTCGCTGAAACTGTTAATAGCTTCTTTGTCTTCACGCCATGTGCACTGGATCTTACTGATTGATGCTTCTCCTTGATTTATGAATTAGAACAGAAATTGTTTGGGGCAAAGACAGGTGAATGTCAGCAGGTGTTGTCACTAGGCACACGCTCTTTCCTAATGTGTAGCCCGGGACACACAGTCCTTCATTCTCAATAGTTTATTGTCCACTTGCAAAATATCTGTCCCTCAGTATTTCCTGGCAGCTCTTGTTGGCTCCTCGGTTAACGCAGCTTCTTCTTTCAAGTTGTGGATGTTGGTCCTCTCTTGAGAGCAGCTTTCATCATTCAACGCCATATTCCTTGGACCTCACATTCGGCCTGGACTTGTTTTGCCCATTCAATCCCCACCTCTAATGACTATTTCATCACCCTGGGTTCTGTCTCATTCCAACTGGCTGCTCAACCAGGACTTTCGTTAAGGGAAGCCAGCCTGACAGGTACTCAATTTACAGGTTTCTCTTGACTCACGGAGAACTAGCCTGACTCCAACCCCACTAGAACCGTCCCCCAAAGGAAATGCTCTAATATTTAATTGTTTAAAGGCTCTTTACAGTAACTCTGACACAAAGATCATATTTCCCTGAATTTAGACAGACTTGGGACCATGTGACTGCTCTG
Source organism: Mormoops blainvillei (assembly GCA_004026545.1). Lineage (NCBI taxonomy): Eukaryota > Metazoa > Chordata > Mammalia > Chiroptera > Mormoopidae > Mormoops > Mormoops blainvillei. The sequence continues at coordinate 32,516 of PVJD01003212.1, read as the reverse complement.
CTCTGAAGCTTAGTTTTTTAAAAATTATTTTTAAAAGATTTTATTTATTTATTTTTAGAGAGAAGGGAAGGGAGGGAGAAAGGGAGAGATACATCAATGTGTGGTTGTGTCTCATGTGCTGCCTGCTGGGGGCCTAGCCCTCCCTGGGAATCGAACTGGCAACCCTTTGATTCACAGGCTGGTGCTCAATCCACTGAGCCACACCAGCCAAGGCTAAAGCCAAGTTTTAATATCTGTAAAATGTGAAATACTTTCTTCATGGGGCTTGTTATGAGAATTAAGTGATACAAATCACCTAGTAAGTGTCTGACATAAGGAAGGAACAGAAAAATGTTATAACCCTTCTTTTCCCAACCCTGTGACCCTCCTTTTTATCTCCCTGGTCCTGAAATACAAGAAATGCAGTAATAACTGATACCTGTTAAAGTAAATTACATATTGAACTTTACTGTATAACTATCTTCTTTCTGGCATTCTTTAAGCTCATCTCTTGTAGTTGTTAACTCTTCCTATGTCATTGCTTTCTCTTATGAATTTGAGTAATTTTATATCTTATAGTTTCTTAGATTATTATCAGAGTAACCCTTCTTTGTCAGCCCCTAATTAAATTAATGATTACTTTGTGACTCACCTTTACTTTTTCTAAATGTAATAGGACTTCAGCATTTGAAGAACTTAGTGTCATTCAATCCGTTGCCAACTGGTTAACCACTGTCTTAACTGAAACCAGGCTCAGAGACCGTGCAGAATAAACATGGAGAGCTCATTGTTTTAGGACTTTCTTTCACACTAGGATTCATTTTCAAATTATAAGATTCATTGTTAACCTTTGTGGGGTATATAAATATTCAGAGACTATCTGGAATTGGAGGCTTTCACCCTACTTTTATTCTTTACATAAGATGGCAACTGAGCTTACCGTCTACCTTTTGTGTATATTATAAAATGTTAACATCAGACTTATCACTAAATCATTTTATGCTACAGGAATCTCTAATCAGTCAATAAATTGTTGTCGGGCACCTGACTGTAGGTCTACCAGATGCCAGAGAAGATTCGAAGTTGTAAAACAGCAAAGTAAAACAGAGCAGAATGTGGTTACCTGGGAGGGGGTGGGGATCAGGAAGCTCTTTAAGGGCACAAGCTTGCAACTAGTTGATAAATAAGCCCTGGAGATCTAACCACAGCACAGTGGTTATAGACAGCAGCACTGCATTATAAACTTCAAGGAGACTAGATCTTCGTTGTTCTCACAGCCAGAAAAAAAATTTAAAATTATGAGGTGGGAGAGGTGTTAGCCAGTGCTACTGTACTGCAATATATAGTTTATCAAAGCATCACTTAAACTTATATAATGTTATATGTTAATTACATCTCAATAAAAAAACAAACAACAAAACTACTTTTGTGAGGGAAAATGCCTATGTAGGAATAACAACAAAAAGCCTTACTTTATGTAGTTTACAAAGGGCCTTGACCTCGTTGTTTCATTTGACCCTCATGGCGATGATCTCTATAGCACAGGTAGAGAAATGTATCCCCAGATAGGTGAATCGGCTTGCTCAAGGTCTTAGGTAAGAAATGGCAGAGCTAGGACAAGATCCCAGGTCCTCTTTCTCCAAAACTAGTGTTTTGTTTTGTTCTCTACAGTATCTCCTGTCTTTCTCATATTCACCCAGGAAAATTCAGGAACAAAACAATATAATTAACATAATAAGAAAGTAAAGTTCATAGAAAGGAGAAATCTGTGTGGGCTGGAATCGTCCCTTGCAAGATGCAATAATAATAATGGCTCAGGATTCTAGATCTGAAATGTCAGACCTGCACGTTGATAGCCCAGCTGAGCTTTGCCGAGAGACAGATGTTCTTTTGGAAAGGTAAGGTAAGAAGCCAGTGAGTTGGTGGGATTAGTGGGTTGATGTGAGGTTGGCCTTGGCTCTTTATCTGAGAGGTGCATAGCATTGGCTGTTTTCCAGTTCTGAAAATCAGTGATGAGTCTTTGAGGAACATGTATTTGTGTAGGCAGCTCTGCTACTGCATATTTTAAGTTGGTCAGAATTGACAGGTGCGCCTGAGACCCCAACAATGCACTGTACCTTCAGTGTAGCTGAGGTTGTTCTGTCACACTGACCTCGCTAACATCTGGGTCTCATTTGCCATGCTTGCTTTCCTGTCACATATGTTCTCTCATCATCTTTTGTATAAAAGACTATGTGTGAAGAATAGTTACGGTATAATTGAAGTAACAGCATGTGTGAGGCAAGGAATAATCCTAGATTTTCACATAGCTCTAGCAATAGAATAAGATGTTTTCTTCCCACATCAAATGGTGCTCACTCGCGAAGTCCATGTTTGTCACGGAGAAGTTTAGCGAAGCTGAATGGACTCCGAAGAAAAACTGGTTCACAGTGTTGACAGATCCCTCTCCCTGGAAGCACAGGGAGTAATGCAGGCAAACGGTTCCTCTGGACCCAGCCCTGGTCCCCCAGTCAGCCACTGAACACCCTCCGTACCTTAGAGGTCAGACCCACCAGCAAGGGCTCCAGGCTGTCTGGTGTGTTCCCAGGATTCGAGACAGGGAAATTTCAAAAGGGTTCCTGACCCAGATGAAATACATCCCAAGGCAATGAGAGAATTTGCAGGTGGGATTGTCGGCCAGCTGGGAGTCATCTTTGTGAAATTGTGGGGAATGGAAAGTTGCCAGAGCGCTGGAGCGAGATTAATGTCCTCATTTCCCCCCAAAGAGGAAAGAAGGTGGAGTTGGGAACTAATGACCGAGGAACTTCATATTGATCTTGACAAAGAACTGTAGACTACAGGATTCAGATGATGAGGTGAAACATTTTTAAAAGGAAGTGATGATCATAGGAATCCGCCAGGGTTCAGTAAGGGCAAATCATGCCAGACTGTCTTGACTTCCTCTTCTGATAGATTTATTAGAGGAATACATCAGAAAATTCTATAGGTGTGGCATTTTTAGGTTTCAACACAGTATTTGTTAGAGTCTAGCATAGTATTACAGATGAGAAGGATTAATTTGGATTGAGCAATAGTTTAGTGAGGAGGACTCAAACTTTTGAACTATCATCTCCACAGAGTTCTGGCCTCATAAACCCCTGACAACTTCCTTACTGTGGGAGGTTTTAATTAATTCATTGAATTCCAAATTTTGTCCCAAAAGCCCATTGGTAATTTTTTGTTTTGGAGTTTGGAAGCCATTTTTCGGTGGGTACAGTGTTTTTCATGATAGCTTTTCCCTTTGAACTCATGTATATGCATTGTAAGAATTTGGGTAATACGAGTCTTCTCTAAGACTGTAATCTTAGAGTAAACTTAAGTTTTGGCCTCCAGTACTAAAAGAAACCCACTGCACACATTACCATCTCCCTCCACTACAAGGGTAGGGGGCTGTAAGGGATGGAGGGTGAGGCAGGTAGGGCCACCTTGTTTCCCATGGCAATGGTTCGCCCAAGGGTTGGATGTAAGGATTGTGGGGAACAGCTCTTCCTTCCATGCCGCGTGGGGGCCCACAGGTTAGTGTCCTTGGCTAAACTGAAGAACACTAGAAGCCACTGGAGATTTTTAAAGTAGAGGAGCAACACCCTTGATCGGATTTGTATTTTAGAAAGATGACTCTGGCTGTAGGTGGGGTAATAGATCAGAAGAGGGCAAGACTTGAAGTAGAGAAACAAATTAAAAGACTCTGGCAGTAATCCATGTGAGAGAGATTGGTAGAATAGAAAGGAAAGAGAATGGGGATATCTGAGAGAGATTTCAGTATTTGGAAGGTAGACGTGAAGTGACTTGTTCATAAACTGAATGTGGGGAAGCGTAAGAAATCTACAAAGGATGAAGCTCCTCTTTCTGACTTGGGCCTTTGAGTGGATAGTGTCACCATATGTTGACATGGGAGACCACATAAAGAGGAAGCAGTGGGAGAGATCAGTCTGGCTGTGAAAACTCAGAGGGGTCTCCTAGACTGACCAGCTGGATGCAGGGATCTGCAGTTTAGGAGATAGGTCTGGGCTAAAAAGATGCCACACCGGGTTTATTTTACATCCACCAAGTGATGCCCTACTCCAGATACACTCATTCTACATAGAGGTTCTTTTTCTACTTGAGGTATAATTGACATATAATGTTATATTATTTTTATATATACAACATAGTGATTCAATATTTGAATACATTGCAGAATGCTCTAACATGCCTGACTAAAGATAGTTACAAAATTTTTTTCTTTTTTTTTCTTGTGATGAGTTAATTTCTAAGACCTATTCTTTTAACAACTTTCAAATAAGCAATACAGAATCATTAACTATAGTCACCATGCTGTATATGACATCCCCAAGACTGACTTATTTTATAGCTGGAAGCTTGTACCTTTTGACCCCATGTGGATATTTTACTATATATTTATTTCCTTTAAGGATGTAAGCTCCATTAAGACGAAGTACTCATTGAATTCAAACCGTTCTATCTATGTGTAAATGATTGACTTGAAAGGATTCTGGTTCCGTGCAATTATGTCTGTAATAAGTAAAGAAAAGAATAAACACATCAGACTACTAAGGTATTTCAAGACATTCTGCCTCATAGTTAATCATGGTAGTAGCCTGACAAAATAGAACGTTTATAAGTATCTCATGCATAGTAATCTGTAATGTCTGTTAATTTACTTTAGAGAAAATATGCTCTTAAATTGATTTTGCAATTACATTCCCTGTAATGTGATGGTAAGTCACATTCCCTGGTGCATGAATAATTAGATAGCAATCCATACATTTTTCAACTTGCTAACATTTTTTGAAACCAAACCAGATATTAAACTTGACATTTTCACATTGCTGTCAGGAATTTCCATGCTTAGTGTCTAGGCTCATTTTGTCCCTTTGTTTACTTTGGCTTCAATGCCTGGGTTCTTTCAAGTTGTGTGTTTTCCGTGTGTACAAAAGTGGATTCCCACAAAGGAAGGATGGAGAATGAGTCAGTCTGGAAGTGTTCTTTTGGTTGTTATGGAGAAGACTCAGTTCCCCATGATTACTGATTTTGTGAAAGCTGGGTAGAGCACCTAGGCAGTGCCAGTTGCTTGGCTTGTTCTCAGTATGCACACGGAACGCAGCTGTGTGCATACAGATGCTCCTTTGCCTTATCTTGGTAATACTTTATTTCTGAATTCCATTGTAAGAAAAATAAAATGTAGTTTTCATGAAATGCAGTGCAGATGAATGCATGCTGAATTCTGGATTGCTGACCTAAAATGATATCTTTCTTGTTAATGTGTTCATGACTCTCTGCCTGTTACCATTAAGGGGATAGAAAGCTCTGTTGCTCTGCGGTGAGCATTGTAAAATGAAATGGATATAATCAAGAGCCTTATCCAAAAACTTCCGGTCAAGACGGTGGCACAGGCAGACATGGCTCACCTCTTAGCATGACTTCCTCAAAATTACAACTTAAATATAGAACAACCATCACTCAAAATCATCAGAAACTGAGTCGAATGGAAGTCTGACAACTATGTAATTAAAGAAACCACATCCATCCAGACTGGTAGGAGGGGTGCAGACATGGAATGGGCTGATCCCTCACCCACATGTGGTAGATAAAAATTTGGGAGGGCTATCTCAGGAGTGGGGAGTCCCAGCCCTATACTGGGCCCCCCAACCCAGGGTTCCAGTGCCAGGAAGATAAGTCCTCACAACTTCTGGCTGCAAAAACCATAGGGGATGAAGTCAGTGGAAGAGGCTGCTGAAGCCCTAAGCAGTTCCTCTTGGGGAATCCACACATGGACTCATCTACTCAGACTCATTCCCTTTGAGCTCCAGCACCAGGGTTAGTAGCTTGAAAGGCACAAGTGGCATAAAGGAAGGAACTGAAATATCTGGAATCAAGATGAGCAGAGGCCATTGTCCCTTTTCTAAACCCTCCCCCCACAGAGCTGGCAAGCTGGTCCCATACCTGAGACAGCCATCAACCTGGCTGACACTGTTTGACCCACCTTGGAAATCCCCAGAGACTCCACCACACCCAATTTATGAGCCCACCCAAGTTGCTTTTTCATATGAATGGCTGGTCTTGGTTCATGGTTCACAGCTTCCTAAATCCTATCAAACATGCAACAGGCAGCCACAGTGAGCCCCACACCTGGGCACTAGCAGCAGCCAGCCTAGACTCACAGCTTGGCTTCACCAGGGAATCTCCAAGCCTAACACAAATAGCAGCCATCTCAGATTGCTTTTTAGCTCATGCAGGGTGGTCCTAGGCAAAACACAAGTGGGAACTGAACTTGGCCTCCACCACCTGGAAAACCCCAGGGCTAGCACGCTCAGTGGACAGCTGCAGACCACATTGGAGCATCACCACCCTACCCCTGCACAGATGATCCTCCACAGATGGTGGAGGTTTGTGGTCAGTGGTCACAGCCAGTCCTTGCAGCTGACTTGCCTTGGTAAATCCCTCCCATTGACCTGCCAGCAACAACCAAGGCTCAACTACAAGAGGAAGGTGTACTCAGCCCACATGAAGGGTGCACCTCAAGTACCCAGCTTGGGTGACAGGGGAGGCTGTGCCATTGGACCCTACAGGGCACCTACTACATTAGACCACACTACCAAGACACGGAGTCAAAGCAGCTCTACCTAATACATAGAAACAAACATGGGGGACTGCCAAAGCAAGGAGACAAAGAAACATGACCCAAATGAAAGAACAGATTAGAATTCCAGAAAAAGAGCCAAATGAAATGGAGATAAGCAATCTATCAGATGCAGAGTTCAAAACACTGGTTATAAGGATGCTCAAGGAACTTAGGACCTCAGCAGCATAAAAAAGATTCAGTCAGAAACAAAGGATACACTAATTGAAATAAAGAACAATTTACAGGGAAAGAACAGTAGAGTGGATGAAGCCAAGAATCAAATCAGTGATTTGGAACAGAAGCAAAAGACAACCAATCAGAACAACAAGAAAAAAAAAGAACCCCCCAAAATGAGGATAGTATAAGCAGCCTCTTGGGCAAACATTAAGAAGTCCAACATTCACATCATAGGGGTGCCAGAAGAAGAAGGGAAAAAGCAAGAAACTGGGAATCTATTTGAAAAAATAATGGAAGAAAACTTCCCTAATCAGGTGAAGGAAATAGACATGCAAATCCAGGAAGCACAGAGAGTCCCAAACAGAGGCCCACTCCAAGATACATCCTAATTAAAATGCCAAAGACTAAAGATAAAGAGAGAATCTTAAAAGCAGCAAAAGAAAAGAAGTTAGTTACCTATAGGGGAGTTCCCATAAGACTGTCAGCTGACTTCTCAAAAGAAACCTTACAGACTAGAAGGGACTGCCAAGAAATCCAAGCCATGAGAAGCAGGGACCTACAGCCAAGACTGCTCTTCCCAGCAAAGCTATCATTTGGAATCGAAGGGCAAATAAAGAGCTTCCCAGACAAGAAAAAACTAAAGGAGTTCATCATCATCAAACCATTATTATATGAAATGTTAAAGGGACTTATTTAAGAAAAAAAAGATCAAAACTAGGAACAATAAAATGGCAAAAAATACATATCTATCAACAATTGAATCTAAAAAACAAACAAAGCAAACAAGAAGAACAGAGACAGAATCATGGATACAGAGAGCATTTTGATGGTTGCCAGATGGGAGGGAGGTGTGGGGGAATGGGTGAAGAGGTGAGGGGATTAAGAAGTACAAATAGGTAGTTACAGAACAGCCATGGGGCTGTAAGGTACAGTATAGGAAATGGAATAGCCAAAGAACTTGTAAGTATGACCCATGGACATGAACAAGGGTGGGGGCATTGCCTGAGGGAGTGGGCGGTGCTGGGTGGAGGGAGGACAAGGGGGGAAATCAGGACAACTGTAATAGCATAATCAGTAAAATATAATTAAAAACAAAAACAAAAAATGCACTACACACACACAAAAGAGCCTTTTCCTCCTTACTGTCCGTCTGCTTTATGATGAAATTGCATAGATTAAGTTACAGACTTGTATATAATTAAGCCTAAATTGCGATGCTGTGTGTGTGTGCTCTTTTAGCACTCTCTGCTTTGTTTCTCCTCTAAGTTTTGGTTATTCATGTTGAATTATATCTACCCATTCCAGCACACGGTGGACTTACCCAGGGGCCTTCAAATGGGACCCAGAGTTAATAATGTTCTCAAAGGAGCTTAATGAATGTTGTTGAATGAAATCGAACACTTAGATGATTATTTTTTATATAAGTGCTATGTTAGCAAATAATAAAAACAAACACAACTCTCTCTGTTTCTATAACGGGACTTAACTTTGTCCACAACAGAAACTTACAGTCAGGTAAAGATAGGCTTTGAGGTTAACACGGATGGATTCACATCTCAGAGCCCCCGTTTTCTAACTATGTGGCCTTTGGAAGCTATTGAACTTCTCTAAGTCCTGACTCCTTCCTCTCTGTGAAACGGTGAGCTGGATTTGGTGAAGATTAAATGAGATAACATAGGTGGAGCCTTTAGTGCTTGCATGCAGTAAATGCTTGATAAAGATTAGCTGTTATTATTTTATCTACCTTTTCAGCCTGTAGCATACCTTCAAACTGCCCAATTAGGCTCATGTTTGTCCCCAAATTGGTTTCTGTGGTACTGGTTCTGTTAGTTTTTTTTCACCTTACTATTACACTTTTCATGGTAGTTTCTCTGGGTCGTAAAGCGTACCTTTTGCTTCCGTAAACCCTCCCATCCTACTGAACTCGTCAGTTCCCCAAGTGGAGCGTGGTGCATCTTTGATTCTTGGGATATTTTCTTTCGTAGGAGATGTTCTAGAACTACTTTTGCTCTCCTGTCTAAAGCATGCCTTCCAACTAAATTTATTCATAGAACACGTCAGGTTCCTTTTCGAGTTACTTTGTAGAAAGTAAATTCAGGCCTAGGACCATCATATACGCAGCTCACGCCAGAGTTTCATTCCTTCTAAGGGCTAATTTGAAAGCTTATATTAAAGAATCTGCCCCTCTTTTGAAAACCCACTATTTTCTTTCTAATGAAATTTAACTGTAGTCATGTGTTATTTCTTTTTTCTCTCTTTGTCTTTTCTTTCTTTCTTTTTTTTTTCTTTCTTTTAATTTCCCTGTCCGTTACGCAACATTCTTCAAGATGTGGATGAGTGCCTGGAACCCAAGGTCTGCACCAATGGGACTTGCTCCAACCTTGAAGGCTCCTACATGTGTTCATGTCACAAGGGCTACACCCCGACTCCAGACCACAAGCACTGTAAAGGTAAAGTACTGTGATCAAATTTCTAATTTTTATGGGAACTACCATGAGGAATATATCAGAGCAACTAGCCTTAGAAAAGGGAACCAACACCACCTATCATTCATTTTGACTGAATTACTTGGGGCGCATTTTGGTTGGCATCTTTGAAAGTGGCTCCTCATTGTGGTTAAATACAGACTTAATCTATTTACATAAAGGAAGACAATGTATTTTTACAGAGCATCTATAAACCATAGATCTGTTTCTTTAACTTTTCTGGTTATATAAGTAATATATGCAGTTGCACAATTCTGTGAATATACTAAGAACATTGAATTACATATATTTTTTAACCTTTTTTGAAAAGATTATTTATTTATTTATTTTTAGAGAGAAGGGAAGGAGAAAGAGAACATCAATGTGCGGTTGCCTCTCAGGTGCCCCCTACTGGCAGCCCAGGCATGTTCCCTGACTAGGGAATCGAACTGGTGACCCTTTGGTTCACAGGCCAGAACTCAGTCCCCTGAGCTACACCAGTCAGGGCTGAATTGCATATTTTAAATAGGTGAATTGTATGGTATGTGAAATATATCTCAGTGAAATTACTATTAAAAAACAACATACAGTCATTGTAGAAAATTTAGCAAATGCAGAAAGGTAAAAAAGATAAGGTCACAATATCATAATCTCATTCATAGATGTTTCTGTCTCATGGATATTTTATATAGTTATGTTCTGTGTATAATTTTGAATCCTGCTGTTTGTTACTTAATAATATATATAAGAATTTCACATCTCATTAATAACTTTTCAAAAGGCTGCCTAACATTCCAGTGTATTGCTATATCACCATTTTCTTGCTGTTCTTCGCGTGTTAAACAAACACATTATTTCTCAACTTTTCATTATCATGTGGAAAGAAAAAAAACTTTAACAGTCTCATTTTTAAAAAAGAACCTATGCTTGAATTTTAAGATTATTTCTTTATTCACAGAAGTGGAAATATTGATAAGATGTTCTGAATGATTTTACTATTTTGATAGAATACGAATTTCTAATTTTTTAAATGTGTGTTTTTATTGTAAAAGGGTCAATATTTCTATGTTTATTTTCTTTAGTCCTGACCACTTCTATTTATTAAATATTAACTTTATTACTAAACAGTATAACTTAATATATTTAAATTATATTAATTATATTATAATAAATAACCTCTAACAAACATTAATTAAACATTTATGTTTACTCTTTTGTAAGTTCATGTTAATATCTTTTCCCATTTACCGGGTTTTTAAAATCAAAGTGTATGAACACTTTATATATAATTTATGCAAGCCTGTGTATATGTGCACATGCTATGTATGCCATTTTTCCAGTGCGTTGCTGTAGTTTGTCTAAGATTTCCCTAGTTTTCTTTTTCATAATTGTTTTTTTAAAGAGGTTTTAATTATTTCTCTAGTTAAATCCATGGATTGTTTTCTTTTGCCTTCTACCACTGTTTTTATACACAAAAGCATGTTATTTTAAAAGGATAAAGTAGCAAAAATAAACGAAATTTTCCTTCTTTCGTAAGTGTCGCAAGGTAAGGGAGAAATCCTGGGTTAATTTCTCGCTCTGGTAGGTAGTCAGCGAATGGACACCTGCTGCCCTGTGAAACTGAAGCCTCTTCCAACGGCCTCTGAGTTTGGTGCCTTCCTCCCTTCATACAACAGAATACCAGCCACTCCTTTCCTTCCCAGTTCTTTCCCTCCTGGCCCATATCCACAACTCTCCTACTAACTCCTTAAGCCAGGCATCTCAGACCAAATTAAACATGAGAACCACCCGAAAGGTTATTATTTTTTCCCTCATACACAGGGGTAGTGGTGGGTGAAGATCTCAGGCATTAGAAATTATTGCTTATTTTTATTTGATGGCTCTTTCCAGTCTATGGTCATATCCTGTCATGTATCTTCTTTCTTCCCAGTCTGCCTGCTTCTTTTCATCGGTTTATTCCTGAGTACTCTTGTAATCTGTGCCAACTTTCTTATTCCAAATTTATTAGTCACTACTGCTTTCTTCAGCTTGCAGTCTCCGACCCATCCACATCGATGCTACAACTGCCCTGTGAATATTTTGTGCTTATTTTGACCCGAGTACCTGCTTGTGATTATCCTGCCTCGCGCACCCTTGCACATGCACCTTCTTCCTCACTGCTCACCTGAACCACAGTTCTTCCAGGGGTTCACCATGCAGCCTTGGGTAAATGATCTCAGATTCTCAGATCCCACATCATCCCTAAAATGTTGGGACTGGACTCCCGCTGGATAATGCTTAGAGCAAACAGACCGTGAACGAATGACTCATGACCGCGCTCTTATTCTTGGCCTCTGCTGTCCTTGCTGGGGCTGCTCCTCTCCGACTGGTCTCCCTGGGACCCCAGGAGTCATGCCATCCGTCACTGCCACCCCGAGGAACACTCGTATTTTTCAACCTGTGTGGTACTCTGCTGGGCTGCAGAGAAGCCTCTCTTCATCCTTCCTTTTCCTCCTCTCTGGTGCATCAAGGACCCAGCATGTTCCAGGCTCTGTGTTCAACTGCACATGTTGCTGACAGGATATAATCTCTCAAATAACTTTTACGCCTTGGAAGAGATGCATAAGTATAGATACTACAGTACCAAGGGATGTCATGGGAGTGTCACGTCCCCCTGACACCGTGAGGACTGGGATCCTTCACCTCTGTGCCCATAACTCCAGTCTAATGCTGAGAAAAACACTGGACAAATCCAGACTGGGGACATTCTACTGGATTCTGGCCCCTACCCTCCAGAAAAAATGAGAAAACAAGAAACACAAGGAAAGATTGACTGGGGAGACAGGACCCCTAAGTGCAGTGTGGTACCCTAAATTGAACCCTGGAACAGAACGATGACATAAATGGAAAATCTGATGAAGTCTAAATAAAATCTGGAGTTTAATTTAAAAAGAGAGAAAAGGCAGTATATCAGATTCTGGCTTGGACTTCCAGAAGCTGTGTGAGCTCGGACAAGTTCTCCTACTTTGCCAAGCCTTAGTCGCTCATCTGCTAAAAAAGGCAACAATAATGCTACCTGCCGGGCTGATGGGAGGGTTATGCAAGACAATACAGGAACAGAGATCACACGTGGAGAATGAGATAATGGGGGGGCAGAGCATGACGCGCTGTTGATAATGTCAATGATGACATGATTGCCAAATTATGTGCAGGCAAGTACAGAGTTCTGTTAAAGCCCCAAAACGGGTGACTAGTTCCGCTTGCGCGCTTCTGTGATAGCTTCACAGAGCTGTTGCTTTTTGAACTTGGTTTAAGCATATTGAATACGAAGGAAAGAAAAATTTAGCAGGCAGAGGAAACAGCGCATGTCAAAGCTTAGAGGTGGGAAAGGGCCGTTACTTCCACCTACCACCTAACCTTGTCCTCTCCTCTGACTCTCCTGGTGTCTTTCCATTACAGTATGGGGCAGAGTCAGGCAAGGTCCCCAGCTTCTCCTTCAGAAACCTACAATGCACTACATATTTTCCTTACTCACCAGTGAAAGCCCTCCCTTTTCACAATAATAAATTCTATAACATCCTTTTTCTTCAATTATGTCATAATCTTTCCTAAACCACATTAGCTGACAGATGTCAAATTCTTCCCAGATCGTAAATCTCCCCCTTTTCTGACATTCCAGCAACTCTGATAATTTCACCTTATTAATGGTCCCAAATACCGACTTTGTCTTCACCTCACTAAATGTACTGACATCCTTTATCAAACTGTAAATATATTACCAATGTATTAATTTATTTCTACTTGTTTCTTTGTATTTTTTTGTATCTGTCTCTTTGTATCTCTTTGCACTTGTACATTTTAGCGCTGTATGTTCTAAATTTATAAATAATTCGAGGTAGTCTCTATTTTAACTCAGACCTGGACTTGTCATAGGAATATGTGCAAGAAGTCCCTTCATTACCCTTCACAGAGAATATTTTCTTTTCATCTCTTGGCACCAAAGAAAGAAGACGTTTGTCCTGCATGCCTGTTTTATTAGAAAGCTTCCTTTTATTGAAGGAATTTTGTCCCACATCCGAAAAGAAAAATGCCTTTTTTATCTGTAGAATTAAACTACCTCTGTTCCCCCTTGGTTATTTTAAAGACTCAAAGATCACCTTATTCAAGATAACCGGGTTGCCTCAAGTTATTCCAAATGCGTATGTCATTACTTGTAATGGGCTACTTCTGACTGCCTTTCCAATTTAAATGAAGAATTTAGGTAAGATGTCTGGCTGACCCTGACCGGACATGGAGTGGAGGGCCCATTCTGTGGCAGACACCTTCACGTGAGAATGCTTAATTTGTCGCCTTCTTTGAGAAAGTAAAAAAAAAAAGCCCAAGGCACTAAAAATGTTGTCAGACATTACATGAGATCAACCTGCTGCACGAGCTGTTGTTGGTCTTAAGTTCTTGAATGGAGAGACCTCAAGCATTTCTTAGAATGTGCTAGAAAAAAATAATGGTGTAGGATGTTCCTCGCTCAGGAACTCCTAAAGTTAATAGGCTTCGAGTGTTGGAAAGGTATAAAATAATTCTTAAAATAAAATTCAGCTCGCGTCTTTAATCTCTGTTTTGGTAGTCAACAGATGGCAGCCAGGACTTACAAATAAAAGGGATCAATAACACGATCAGTGAAACAAGTTTCTAGTAAACCAATTTTTATGTAAAATTAAATGAACACGAAACAAATTCCTGAACTTCAATTAGAGTAATACTTTATATGAGTTTATTTTTTTAGGAAACATCGGATAAACAGACCTTGCTTATATCAGGATAAAATTCAAAAGGTTAATGCCTCCCTAGAGGTTAAGAAATGCAACTTTGCTCAGGAAACAAGTAATTGTCACTAATACTTAAGGGGATGGATGTATAGCCAACTGAGTTCTCCTGGGGAAAACTTGTATATGCATTTAAATACGATGTTTTTGGAAGAAAGCAATAGTCAGACATTAATTGCTAGGAGCTGGTTTTCTTAAAACGAATTCTGCTCTTTTTAGATTGGGGCTCTGTTCTCCCCTTCTGGGTACAAAGAGCTGGTGTGGTTTTCTCTGTTCAGGACAGAATCATCTAATTAGATCAGAACAACCTAATGGCCAGACAAAACCATTTAGAAAACTACTTCTGCTTCTGCTACCAGTGCGCTCAAGTTATCGATGAGGCCAGTCCTCTCTTCATTTGTGTAAATTTGTATACGTGGCATTTCCTAGAACGCTTATAAAGAACTATATTGTTTCTCAGTCAGTAACTTTATGTTTAATCAAGGCATTAAAAAAATTCTCACCACTTTCTCCTTGACATTCCAGCAGCTGTCAGCATGATTCCATCATTTCACTTGGCTTTCCTTGCTTCTTTAAAAATAAGTTCAGTGTCTTTTAACACAACTGTTTGTTCTTGTACTTCTTCAGCTTCTAAATACAGTAGAAATGTTTATTTCTCTTGATTACTGCCTGCAATATGGTTTTGTTTTAAAAATTCTTGGTAGAGTCTTTATTCTGCCTTCTTTCATGAAATCCTACAGGTCTCCAAACTGCCGGTTCTCGCTGCTTTGCGCTTGAGGTTCTGTCTGCTATTTTCAGCTCTAAAATATTTCATACTGTGCTTCTGCTGTAACCAAAGTATGGGAGAGATGGAGAAGGGCTTGATGTTATATTAAAAGTAGCTTTAGCTTGTTCGTGAATTTATTGTCTGTTTGTAGCTATTCCCATCTGCTGTTCAGCTGCTAAGTTGGTGTGAGGAGGATGAGTGGGCTGAGTCACACTACAATTCAGAGTGTCTCGTGTAGGAAGAGCTATCATTTTTGTAATAATAATCCCACAATGCACTGTAGAGAACATTCCATTCTCCTGGGTAGTCCCTTTTTTTTTTAATTTATAGAATTTTTTTTTGTTTTTGTGGGCCCTGCTGGAAATGGAATGCCTTGAGGGCGGTAACTTGGTTTAGAGTCCCAGAGTTGAGCTAACTACATCTTCTGATATGACCTCATTTAAAACCGTTGTCATCATTTGTGTTTACAGATATCGATGAATGTCAACAAGGGAATCTCTGCATCAATGGGCAGTGCAAGAACACCGAGGGCTCCTTCAGGTGTACCTGTGGGCAGGGCTACCAGCTGTCAGCTGCAAAAGACCAGTGTGAAGGTAGGAGTGTGGCAGTGTGGGCTACTGAGATTCTAGTTTAAGACGCCTGGCCTGAAAAATACGCACTCAGTAAACTGAATGTGTTTTTGAGAAACTACATGGGTGATTGGAAGATCAGTGAGATAGGATGGAAAACGTTTCAAATTTGAAAAGTACGTCATTAGTGATTAGTGGTCGAGCATTAATATTAGTAAGAAAAATTACCTCACTCTATAATTCCTTACTGCAGAAAATCAGCTCTATTAAATTCATTTGAAAGTTTATACACAAGGATTCCTGCAATTAGAAGGTCATGATATCAGCCTGGTATGTGCTGTGGATTGTTAATGACCTTAACTTGTATATGTATTCAGCTTTATAAAATTTTTCCTTTTTAAAAAGGGTATCACTGAAGAAGACTATTCAACAAGACTGAAATAGTGCCCCATTTCTACACAGGGGCAAAGTTTGTGAAACATGTCCCATTCCTACAGGTGGTAGTGAGGATTTTCGACCTCACAGGGTTTGACCTCAGACTTAAATTTAATTGAACCAAATACAAAATCAGCTCCCAATAATTATATGCCTCAAGGTATTATGTTATCATCTGTGACAAGTACAAGTATCTAGAGTTCTTGAAGTGTAATTTATTTAAGAACAGAACACACGCTGTACAAGTTCAGTTTTATTATAAGGAAACAGATCACATTCATTTTTATATGTAGCTTTGAATATCTAATAATGATGGTGTTATAATAGAGACAGTATATGGTGGTAGTACAAAAGGATCTACCAATATTATTGTAACTTTCCCAATTATCCCGTTGTAGGAAGTCTTTACAATATCTAGTCTAAAAATGAAGAATATTAGAGCACACACAGATAAATAAAGCGATTAGTCCTAGATTCTATGAGTCCCTCTCCAAGTTTTATACTTCTATGATTCCTGGCCTTAGTTAGCTAAGCATTTATCAAATGCCCACCATGCAGAGGAAACTACAAATGAATGTATATGAGAGCAGAAGCCCATGCGTAGTGTACGAAGGCAATAAAAGTCATGACCCTTTCTTTCAAAGAGCCTGTGATATCACTCCCAAAGAAAAGTCAGATACATGCAGGACCACCCACCAGATTAGCAGTAGGGGCAAACCAATGTTAGGTGCGAGATATTGTGATAACCAAAAGGATGTTGTTGATCAGAGTAGGGGAGAGCAGTGGTGTAGGCTCCTGGTGGAAGCTGATGTTTGTGTTAACTCATAGAATCACATTACTAAAAGCAGAGAAATACACTCAACCATTATGAACGAAGTCTGCCAACAAACATGAATTAAATGTCTGCTGATTATAAAGCACTAGGTCATCTAAGAAATACTAAAGGCTGTGGGAAACATAGTCCCTGCTCTCAGGAACCTTAAAAGCTGATGAAGAAGATTAGATTAATGATGAATAATTAAAATCTAATAATAAAGTTCAGTCTAGTTGCATATGTGCAATATATTATTGTACCTTTTTTTATGTGTGGACATGATGCAGGAATGGGTGTGAGCCTGAGCTCAGGACTGTGGTCATAGAACAAATAATCTCTCATCCAGGGACATGTGGGTCTGGAAGAGATTAATGGGCATTGTACACATCAGACGAGCTGAGAGGAGGAAACGGCCATGAGATTTGGCCAGAAAATCATTGTTATGGAGAGACATGGACCCAGAAGCCTGATGATTGGGGGCTGATGGGTAAATCAGTGAGACAGAAATGACATACGTGGGATGAGGCTTTCGATCAGGGGTCAGAGTAAAGGGTCAAATAGCAAATGATCCTGTGGTGATATCTTCCAATAAAACTTTATTTACAGGAATAGGCAGTGGGCTGTAGTCCGCAGCCCTTTAGACTATTATGGAGTGTTATAGTCGAACCTATAAAAGCAATCTAAGAAGTTTAGGAGAGGCTTACAGATTCCAGCGAAATGTTTGCTACTCATTCATGAGCAGTGGGATGAATATGTACAGGTTCTTAACACATTGATTAAATTTTTAAATTCATCTGGATTTTTCCCCACTCGGGGATTAAGGACTTTCTACTAGAGCATAGCTTAATTCACATAATGAAAAATCCAATCTAAGTTAATTATAAACCAGAGAGTTTATACACTTCCTTGGCATGAATGATTGGAAGTGCCCTGAAAGCCTCGCTTCCACGGTCCCTGTTTCCTCTCTCTGCACAGATATCGATGAATGCCGGCACCAGCACCTCTGCGCCAACGGGCAGTGCAGGAACACGGAGGGCTCCTTCCGCTGTGTCTGTGACCGGGGGTACAGAGCATCTGCCCTTGGCGACCACTGCGAAGGTGAGAATTGCTCCTGATTTCAGAATCCAAAGATGCCAGAATCAGAGGGAAACCCGGGTGTCAGCCCAGCCTCTGCCCTCGAGCCCAACCTTTTGACTTCACGGCTGAGGGCATTAGGTTCCTGCAAAGTATTTTCCCCATGGTCACACAAATAATGCAAAGGAGGGAGCGGAAGCCAGGTTTTGTCTAAGCTGCTTGGAGCTGTTTTTTTAGAAGAGCTGTGGCAGCTTAAGGAGTAGAGGACCAGTTTAACTTTGCTCAGCTGTGGATGGTTTGCAGTCCTGGGTGTGGAGTTCTGAATTGTAACCTTATTTATGCAGGACCACCATCCAGATGTTCCATGTGAGTAAACCCAAGTTAACTGGAAGGTAACTTTGCAGGTAACTGGAGGGTTTTTGAGAGCCAAACAGTAGTTCAGTTTAGAGCTTTTTGCATAAAATATTTCTGAAAGATACCCTGCGGATACTGCATCAGGCTGTTGTTAACCACTTTCACCGCCTGCCGTGGCTGAGAACCACTCCGCCCGAAGTAGTCAGGCTGCGGAGCGAATCTGTCACTGGTGACTTCTGCCTGATTTTTGTATCCACCCAAGTAACAGTTTTTTCCCCAACCCACCTGCTGATTTACTGCATTTTGACCCTGCCAGTTGTGAAATGTGAATGTGGTGGGTCTGAGCCCCCACGTGAAGTTTGAGAGTCTCCGGGTGACGGTCTGAACCCCTGTCTGAGAGCAGTGGGTGAACTTTTTAGGGAACGGGTCTATGGCCCACATTTCAATGGCCCCAGGCACTTTTCCACTTCCCAGTCCCTTCGGTTAACAAAGAGCCATTGTACTGTACTTCACAGCCTCTTGCCTCTCTGCCCAGAGAGCTTGGCACAAGCAGTCACAACCCCTCTGGCAGGCAGTTTGAGCAGTTTCGGGGACCTTAGAATGTACATTATCATTGAATCAACACATCTCCTCGGATTTTATCCTAAAGCGGTACAGGTCTGATAACACCGGTGAAAAGTCGTAATCAACATGCCTATTGAAAAATAGGCAAATGGGAAACATGATAAATCAATATAATAGAATTTGATTGGGCGAAAGATGTTTGGAGAATGCTACATATGAGTAAATGTTAAGGGTCCGGCACAGTGCCATTCCGCAGTGGGAGGGGCAGCTCGCTGGGGGGAGCCAGTCACGGGAGAGCTTGTTGTGAGGCCGGTCGGTGGCAGGGAACATTCTCGGGCCCTGAAAGTCTTCTGCCCTGATCCTGGCCTGGCTGAGGGGTTGACCAAGCCATTGATTCAGCTTGGAGTAATGGGTTCTCATCCAAAGGCACGTTCCTCTATTTTGGCCGTTATAACATGTAACCACCTTTCAGAAGTCCAAGATTTTTAGTCTAAAAACATCCATTGCATGAAAAGCCAAACAAAAACTGTTTAGCCAACTTCCTCATCATTATTAATATATATGTTTATAAGAGACTATTATGTTCCATGAAAAAGCTTCTTTTGGAATATATTATCAGCTCTGTTTTTCCTGAAGTCAGGGCTAATTTCCCTACTGTTCTAGGTTATAAATAGGACTGGAGTCCATCCAGCTAAGTCAGAGCTCCCTTTGAAACTATATTAGCACTTCAGGCTGCTAATTCCCGACCCTCCCCAGTGTATTTAGCTGTAATTAACTGAGCTGTGATGGTTCGCATGCCTCTCACAGCTGTGGGAAGAAGAGCCCTCTTTCTTGTTGGCTTTTATCTTTACATGTGTAGTTTTTCTTGAATAATCCTGGCAACGACAGTGTTTTCTTAGGGCTATCCTGCCGTCCTGCTGGCCTTTCATGTAGAGTCAGAAGCCCAAGTGTTGTGTCCATTCCTGGGGGCTCCTGACTTTGTTCGGCAGCCCCTTCGTCCAGGGTCAGGGGGTTACCCAGCTTGCCCTGGTTCTTAGAGGTCCGGGCATCTCCACCCTCGCAGCCTCTGCCTCTGACCTGGCCTCTCCAGGCACAAGTCCCTAATTCCACACCCCTTGTAGCACCTTCCCTGCCCCTCACTCTGGTTGCTTCCCGCCAATCCCTCGCAAAGCCTGAGAAAATGATTTCTGATTTACTCCGAATTCCTATGGCCCCTCTCTCTTGGTCATTGCTTTGCGGACCAACTCAACAAAGGTGGGGAGAAGTGATCATATTTCCTTGTCAGAATCATTCAGTTTATATATTTGTTCAACAAATATTTATTGTAAGCACGGGACATAGAGCAATAGCAAGAAAGCAAACAGACAAAAATCCCTGCCCTTGTAGAACGTACATGCAAGTGAGGGAGATAATAATAATGATGAGTGAGTAAAATAGATAGGTTATTAAATGGCAGTCAATGTCATGGAGGAAAATAAAAGGGAGATGTATATAGGGAGTGCTGAGAGCAGGAGGGTAGTGATTTTAAATGAGGAGGCAAGCAGAGGCTTCCCTGAAATGATAACATTGGATTATTTATGGGAAGAGCGTTTGGTTCAAAGGAACAGCAGGTGCGGTGTCCCCCAGGAACAGGCTTTGTGGAAGAGATTAGGAGCTCAACACAGGCAGTTTAAATTTATGATGCCTATAATGAGTGTTCAAACAAAGATATCTGAGAGGCGGTTGGACCTGTGCATTTGGAATTCAGCGGCAAGTTCTGGGCGGGGAGTCATCAGCGAACAGATAGTATTTAAAACGATGAAATTGGAAGAAGTCACCAAGGCAACTGAGTGTGGCTAGAAGAGGGAAGAGGTCTAGAGACTGAGCCCGGGGTCCCGCAGCATTGAGATGGCGAGGAGATGGGTGAGAGTGAGCAAGAGGAGTGAGGAAAGAGGCACACAGGAAAAGGGGGAAGCAGAGTCTTAGAGAAGAAAGTATTTCGAAGGGGAAGGGAGTCATGAGCTGTGTCAAACATGGACCAAAGGTTGACCATGGACTCTTGCCAAGTGGAGCTCATGGGCAACTTCGACAGACTCAGTCTCAGTGGGGAGGTGACCAAGATTGGCTCTTGCCCTCCGTAAAGCCTGTTGCCCAGCTCCTGGAAGGAATCCGTCTTCCACACCACCCTAGGTGGCCACCCAGGACAGTCCCATGCTGGGCTCTTAATGTTCATCCTGCTTTTTTGGTCTGTTTGTTTTGTTTTTGAAGATAGAGGTCTTGCAAAAAAAAAGCTTTTTTAAATTAAACCTGACTCTAACATTATGCACTGAGTTTTAAAGTCTATGCAATTATTGATAAAACTAAATACTTCTTTTCCCTCACATACATTATTTCTCTTAGATTTTGGAAAATGGGTGAAAATCAAATTATTTTAAAGTAGTGTCAACAAAGCTGACGTGCTTCCATAATACTGAGGCAAACCTCTAGGCAATAGAGCATTTCTCTTGTTTCTGACATTTATATTCTGAGGATTCTCCTTGATCTTTTTTGGAATTGAGATTTTTTACATAATGTTAATAATCAAATATTCCTTCTCTTGGCTATGTCAGTTTCCTACAGAGCAAAGAAAGAAAGAAAAGTAATAATAACTAAAAAAAGACTGCCTATTCAACGCCCATTAGAGTAGCTATGGAGCTATTATAATTAAATGTGGGGCAGCTGGAACTTTCCCACCCTGCTGGTGGGATTGTAAAGTGGTGCAGCCGCTTCAGAAAACAGTTTCTTCAGAAGTTAAACCCACTACGTCACCTAGCCATTCTACCCCCTAGGGGTTCACAGGACAATTGAAAGCATATGGTCACACATGGGCTTTTACCCATGGAAGTATATAGAAACTTTATTCATAACAACCAGAATGTCAGCAATCCAAATAATCATCAGGTGAGTGAGTAAACAAACTGTGGGCCATTCATACAATAGAATACTATTTGGCGGTAAAGAGGAGTGAACTATTGATACAACAATTTGGATGAATCTCAAAAACACTATGCTGAGCAGAAGTAGCCAAACAGAAAAGAGGCATAAGGAAGCCTTTTGGGCTGTGGAAATGTCTATACCTTTTTGTTGTTATTGCTAATGGTTGTCCAGTGTATTCATTTACTACATGTCTTATGGCAAAGATTCATAAACAATAGACTTAGAATTTATTCCCAGCTGGCACAATCACTGTTCAAAATCATGAAATGAGCAGGCAGTTGGAGTTGAAGAATTAGTTTTACAGATTGATATCTAAAAGCCCATTCTTAATTAATTTCAGTCCTATTTTTAGAACTTTTGAAATACCAAAGATTTGAATAATACATTTGTTGGTATATTCAAAGTTCATGGAAGACATTTAATTCTCCATGTTTTTAATCTGTCGTAATTATATGTAGCGGTCCCTTCACTGCCTCCTTCATGGCAGGTATGACACCCAAGGCATTAGGTTAATAGGAATGGAGATGTTAAGGTCAGACTGGAAAAAGAGTGCAAAGAAACCATTACCAAGCTTTATGTTTGGCCCTGCGGAATGACATTCTGACAAAGATATCTCATCAGTTCCTTAAAAAAAATGATTGCACTTGTAATGACTTAAGAATCCAGCAGTGGATCTGAACAGATGTAAATCCATACATAAATGCCTACACCTTGGTTATGATCATGGTCGCAAGAATATATCTACATTTGTCAGAATGCATCGAAATGTACTCTTAAAGTTAGGTGCATTTATTGTATGTAAATTATACTTCAATGAAGTTGGAAAACGCACTAAAGAAAAAGTAATAGCCCACTACATTGGTGACAAAGTCACATCAGCTTTGTTTTTTATGTTTTAGGATCAGTACTTAGAAACATTTTAAATCTGGGTGAATATCATAGTAACTTGTTTTCATTTTGATAGAATGAAATTATAAAGTGCTCATTTCCCTTTTATTTCCCCCATGAATGGTACAGAAGCCAGTTTATTGGTTGAGTGGGTTCTACGAAGAAAATTTAATTGGTGCCTCCGTATTTTGAACCAGACAGTGAGGGGAGCTACACCCCAACAGTCCCCATGTGTACTTCCACCTGGAGCTTCTCGTATATTTTAGCAGCAATCATAGCAATTTGCAAGATATGCCACAATGTGCCAAATTCTGAGAAAACAAAGTTTTGATTCCTCAGCTTTCTTCACTGCTAAAAATTTTAATCCTCTGCAGAGGAAAGAGGGCCTCATGGAGTGTGTTAGGGATAATGAGCTCTGACCAGGAGTAAATGTGGCACTAAACAGCTCTCTGGAAAGTTCTGCCGAACGTTCATGCGACGAGGGAGGTCATTAATTGTCTCACATGCTTACAGTCAAAAACTCATTATTGGTTACATAAACCAATGTTTAGTTGCGCATATGCTTTAAATACATATATTAAAAAAATCCAGGCAACATCAAACCTGTTTGTGACAGCTGCTGAGTTAGTGACTTTAGTGATGCTTTGATCTTGTTGAGTCCCATTCTGCCAAAAGCCTCTCTTCTTCCCCTCCTCCGCTGTCCATCCCGCTGACTAGTTTCCACGTAAGTTCCTTTTGTTGCAGTGAAGCCTTCTTTGACTTTTATGGTATCTCGTCTCTGAATTCACATGACACCTAAAGTTGGTACTGTTCTTTTGACAAATAATTTATATTTTTGACAGTCTTTATGTTAAATTGTTTTGGACTTCTAAAACAATTTGATATTTCATGTGTTTGTTAATACAAATTTTTTTGAACAGTCATTTCTCTTTAGAGGCAGGGACCATGCAAAGACTTTTAAATTTTTCCTGTAATGCATAATACAGGATCTTGTATAAATAGATGCTCAAGATATTCTTAACAATATGTATTTAAAGAATATTTTTATTCTCTGTCATCACAATGAATATAGCCAAGTAAATTATTCTTTGTTACAGAATTTTGACTTTTCCTCTTCCAGTTAATTTCATTTGATGTTAAAACTTCAGATTATGCATGTATTGTTCAGAGTTAAAATTCTTTCAAAATGTTTCATTTTTAAAAAACTCTAAAAGTTATAAACTGTCGCTTATTTCCAATCATGTGTTACGAGTGATGTAAAAAAATGTGCGTTTATGGGACTGTAGGTGATTTCTGTGTGTAAAGGTAAGGAGATTAAGATATAGTTTGTTTAACCTTTTAAATTTTTAAAACTGTTTTCTAGATATCAACGAATGCTTGGAAGACAATAGAGTTTGCCAGGGAGGAGTCTGCATTAACACCAAAGGGTCCTATGATTGCACTTGTCCGGATGGATTCCAGCTAAATGACAATAAAGGATGTCAAGGTACTTCTCTCTCCCTCTTTGTCATAACTTACATAGTTCTCCCGTTCTTGTTGCGTCCTGGATGATCCGCGATTTTACCGCTTGCTTTATATCTAAGTGAGCTTTACCAGTTCGTATTTTTAAAATAACTTTCAGTGTGGTGATTGCGATGGATGGGGGGAGGGAAGGAGGGCTATAAGGGGACCGAATGTTAATGAAAAAAAGACAATCATAAAAAATTATTAAATAAAAAAATAAATCCCAGTCCGTAAAGGAGGGGCTACCTCCAGGGTCCAAAACCAATCAGTAAATCAGTCTTTCTTGGGTTTGCATCACGTACAAGAAACTCTTTTGCATGGCATCTTGTTATTCATTGGAACTCGTGTGTTTTAGAACTGTGTCCTCACTTTGCGTGCTGTGTGGTAACTGAGATCACCTCCAATTTGTTGTTTCTTCCATGGGTCATCCCTGGTACTTGATTCTAAATTATCTTTCTAGCTTTTCTATATTCTTCATGAGCATATTTCATTTTGTGCCATAGCTGATATTTGTCTTTCTTTTTGTAAATCCCTTTTTTTATCCAGTATCCAGCTTTTTCTCTTCCTCAAAAATCTCAATAATTTGATCAGTGTGAAGAACAAGATTTTACATTTTTTCAAAGTGCTATCACATGTAATCTTTCAAACAGTAGTACAGTGGACACAAAGTACTAGTAAGAACCCAGCACTGATAACAACTCAGCTTTAACTGAACATTTACTATATGCTGAATACTGTAGGCACCTCCTTCAGGTCTTAGAAGATTTGAGACAGGTTTTCTTACATTCACTTTGTACATAAATCACTGAGGCTCAGACAAGTTAATTAGCGTGCTCCTCCCAAATAAATGGTAGAGCTTTGAACCCAGTATCATTTTACACTACTGTTCCCTCTGTCTCCATACCAATTCTTATTGTATTTATAGCCAAAAGAAATAAGATGAGAGATTTAGTTGTTTTTCCCAGGGTAGCACACTGAGTCATTATTGATGCTGGGACTGAAAAATCAGACCGTTTATAGATCCTGGGCCCCCACGTGTTTAGCTATACCTGCCTGCTGCACAAGTTCTCCTGTATTTATTAGTTTTAGTAAATCCATGTCATTGAACACTCATACTTACATACACCTTGACACATATTTATTCCTGATTCTTGGGTAAATATACTTTTTTATTGTTCCTCGACCATTGTGGAACTCTGTGGCGCACCCCCAAGTGACACTTCAGTAAAGGATTGTTGAAGCTACTCTTCATGCACTCCTACTGAACGATTATGCCTTTTTTATTCTGCATTTTCATAAACTGTATCTCCTCTCACATGTCCAAAATTGTAGTATTCTTGAAAGGGAATATGGTGTCTACTCTTTAAAATGTGGTATTGGAATAATATTATAATCTATGTCTGTATCTTTATCTACACCCAGCCGTGTATCTCTGAGATACCAGAGACATGGGTATCTCTTTGCCTCAAGATCCTCTAAAATTAATTTCCTTACCGATCCCAAGATTTAAATACACTGCTCTATACCTCATTCAGTATCATATATTTACCATCATGATTTAATAAGGTGAATTTTTCAGTATTTACAAAGCAGAATTTAAATGTACTTGGATTTAGTGCAGTTGAAAAGGAACATTTGAATTACAAATTTATATGAGAATATCCATTTAAGGACTTTTACATCTTAATAAAATTAATCTTGATTTATATAAAGGTGCCAAGAGATGCCTTGAAACAAACAAAAAACAATCTGAAACCTGTTTTGAATACAGATTTTTTTTTTTTTGGCTGAAAAGTAATAGTTTCTTTTCTAATATCTCTTGTCATAATTTTTTTGGACCGAAGAGACAAAACCACGTCTTAGCATAAATGGACCATGATTTGATATTGCAAATTTTATTGTTAAACATCTAGAGTTAAATCACAAGGAAGTAATTTAGTCATCTGATTTATCAATTGTACTACTATCTATTAAATTTGTTTGTGATTTGATATGTGACTATTCCAAACATAAGATGTTTAATTGACTGTTTATGAAATGGACCTCATTCTGTGTTGCCTTTCCAGCATACCTTAACATGTCTGCTTTAAAAAATCTAAATCCAAATGGGTGAAACGTATTCCCGGAGCAGGTTTTAATACCTTTTAAACAATATCATCTATGAATATGCTATATCATCCACTGTCTCTTATTAGACAGTGATGGCATGTGTACTACTCACTTTGTTTTGAACCATCTTTTCTTGATATGTTTCTGGAGGCAACTTTTAGTACCCCGTTTCTACCTAATCCTGTGGTCATGTCACCATTCCGTAGATCGGTATAGATTTCAGAGTTTGTTTTAATGCTGAAGATGTAATTGATGTTCAGAGTTTATTTTAATGCTGAAAATGTAATTGATGAGAATGCTAATAACCAAGGGGTGTGTTTGAATAACAACGTATGATAGGCATAAACTTTAAACCTTTCCTAATCATGTGAAGAAAGTTCCATATCAGTAAGGGATTTTCAAATGGAAGCACATTTGAGAGTCTCGTCCCCCAGCAAAATTAATGATGATATACAGACAGCATGGAAATTCCATGTTAATCGTCTCTGTAGGAATGTGGCAGCATACATTTGAGATTCAGAACACACTTTAATTTCACGTTTTGACTTACACACGCCAAATTGTGAATTTCTGTGTAATCTCAGACCCATGAAAGAAACCCAACGTAAATACAGTCTGGCTTTCAGCTGAGTTCCTGGCAGCATAGTTTAGAAATGCCTCAATAAGTACAGCCCAAATTGAATGCATATGTTTCTCTGATTCCAGATATTCGTGTTGTTCTTTCTTGGCGGTTTCCTGGAAAAAAGTCTGGGAATTCATTTTTCAGTTCCTGTCATCAAACTTTTTATACAATTATTTGTTAATCAATGACTTCTCTTGAAGCAAGAACTTTATGCACATTATTCCCTGTGCGAAATTGCAAAGCAGGCAGCTTTTAATAGGCCGCACTGAGGCCCCGTCTAAATAAGGAGGTGGTCTCGAGCAACCTCTAGGGATTTGCAAGATGGATATAGACCTCGAGCTTGATCTCAAGACCAGTGGACCTTTTTGGCACCTTTTTGCCCAGGTCGAGGTAACTGTAGGCAGCAGATTAGAAAGAAAGAATGGAACTAAAGGCTAAGTGAAGGTCAGAGTTCAAGAAAGATGACCAATCTAAGATAATATCAGTAGTTATAGAGCGAACATAGACGCTATCAGATTTTATTAAAAAGTGAAGAATTTTTTTACTGTGAAATCACATTGAGAAAGAGTTAAGTAGGAAATGATTCATTCCTTTTCCTTGAAATATTTTAAAATTAGTGACCATAACGAGAACGGAAGGATTTTTAAGAAAATGAGTGATTCCTGCTTGGTTTCTTATTTTGATTTAGCAATGGCTAAGCCAGTTAGTCTGAATTACCTGGCAGATAGAAGGGCGAGGAGGTCAGGATTAACACCGAGAGATGGAGAAGCCAATGACGTCGCCGGAATTCATGTTGCACAACAAGTTCAGCAGGGCAAGAAAGAAGCACCTGGGCGATCCTGGGTCCGAGGAGAGGGATGACTTTCTTGAGAAAGAGAAGAGCAGAGCTGGTGGCCAAGCATGTTCTGGAGGTCGCTGGGAAGGTCCCTTAGCTTTGCACTTCTGCATATGCCTGCCCCTCCCTCCCCTATAATATTGTGAGCTTCATAATATCAAGGGTCCCGTCCCGTTCAACCTTCTCATAGGCAGCACGCAGTAAATTTTTTCATTAAATTGAAGGTGGACTTCGAAGAGGATGTATCGAGGACCTCCTTAGTAAGAGATAAAGGAGGGTCTAGGACACTTTAGGGAAATAGGAAAATGGCCTTAGTAGGACTACTTGCCTGGATGGCCCAAGGACCTGTAATAGTTTTTATGAATGCCCCCCCACACCCCTTAATTAAGAGAACTAGCCAATCTGTTCAGTTAGTAGAGTATGAATGTAACTGAAATTTTGTGTTGGACAGACATTCGTAATAAACTATTAATGTGCTGTATTAGAAGCTGGGGAGTCAGAATTAAAATACTCAGCTCTCACCAAGAAGCAGTCAATGTAGGGAGGGACACAGATGAATAAAATAACAATCAAAACAGCGTGAAGAGGAAGTTCCATGTGTTAGTACCAACATGAACAAATGACCCATTCTCCGAGATTCCTTATGTTGTCAACTTGGCCAGCATAATTAGAGCTGGCTTGAAAGAGCAGTGTACTTACACACAGCCCTTGCTGCCTTCCCATGCTCAGGAGTGCGTTGTCACTCTGGCCACGGGAAGCACAAGCGCTCTTCAGTGAGGACAGGCGGAGTGTAAGGCAGTCAACACAAGTTTAACTACAGCACAATTTGCTCCTAAGTCGCAACAACAGCAGCTGCCACTCTCCAACCCTCGGTTGTCTGTTAGGCACTGCACGAACAGACAACCCTCCTTCACCCATTTCGTCATCACAAAGCTGTGCAAGTAATAGGAACTTTCTGATCAAAACGGCCTTCTGTTTTCTCAGATTTTCTTTCTTTTATCCATTTTCAGTGAAATAAAGGTTGGAGCCTATTTCATTTATATAGTCAGCAGACACTTGTGAGGCACCGTTTACAAACCAAACACTGTAAATCAGACATACCCAGCCTTACCCTTAAAAAGTTCACACCCTGGGGCTTGGTAGGCAAGTATGTCACAAGGTACAGGCTGCAGCAGAGTTGTGTGCATGACGTGGGAGAGGACAGACGGGACACAGCTTTCTTACAGAGGAGCTATTGATTCTATGAGACTGTTCCTCAAGTCTAAAATAACGGTAGCTTTGGGTCGAACCTATGAAATTGCTTTTTTTTTGGTAGGTTGAAAATGGCTAAACATCGTCTATTTCATATGATTCAACCGAAACAGTTTCATGACAGTCCATCTTGTCTTATGAGGGTCTGGTATTTGTACAAATGGTGTACTTATGTCACAAAATAAGTGTCTGACCGTTTTGTAACAGATTACTGTACATCTGGTATTATAGGGGGGAGAGCAGATTTTTTTCACGTGTTTGAGTGGAACTCTCTTTCCAATCCCAGATATTAATGAATGCGAGCAGCCTGGACTCTGTGGCCCTCATGGAGAATGTCTGAACACAGATGGTTCTTTTCACTGCGTCTGCGAACAGGGTTTCACAATCTCTGTAAGTGGCCGTACGTGTGAAGGTAAGATAAACCATGAGCGATCCTGATGCTACTGCGTGGTAGTGCAGCGAGGATTTTGCTTTCTGTAAGAAGCATGTGTGCATCAAGGTGACTCGTACCTGAAAGCATAGCCCCTGGTCCCTGAGATTTACAGATAGGATAGCCTAAGGGTACGATGTTGAAAATACTCGCAGATGATTTCACTACTGGTACTGAATTAATGAGCCAGAATGCGCAGGAGGTGATGATTTAGGTGCACATGGGAGACCTACAGGAAAACTGTGGCAGCCTCCCGGGTGTAACTTGAGACTTGCCTGTTTTGATTATGCTTCATCTAGATCATCTCCATCATTCTGTTTATAAAAATAATGTCTTGCTTGATTTCTCTGCACCATTGACAGCAGAGATTTTCCAGAGTTCTTCCTCTAATACCCTTAGCTCGATGCCAGTGTATTTTCTTACCTGTCAGTATTCATTATCCCCTAAAAGCTAATTAAGATAACACTGTTGGCTTCCAGTTTGCAACTTCTGTATGTTTGAAGGGATACAGCACTGGTTGGATTCTTAAAGTTTGTGTTCTTGATGACATTATAGTTTGATAAATTGGGCAATAATTCATTTGAATCTTTTTAAAAGTAAACTGAGAAGATTCCCACAATCATAATTTCAGTTCACCTCTTTGAGAACGTAGGTTATGAAAACCCTGCTATGTTTTAAAGCAGTAAATTGTGAAGTTTCTGTTTGGGGGCTATGACAGAATCCACATTCTTCCCTCTAAAAAATAGTGCAACAAGGAGTATCTGCTCTCCTTGCTTACACCACAGTGGAACCAGGCCGAGGAACAGAGACCAGGTTCATCTGAAACTAATTATTATATTGGGAGGAATAAACCGATCTTACAAAAAGCAAGAGATTGTTGAAATTGCTCTCCTGCTGAGCAGACAAAAAACATTGATGCCAGATTTGGCTTCAAGTTAAAAAGAGATAGTGCAGGGTGCGGTTTGAGCAAGCAGGTTTTGAGGGCTTTGGAAGTGATCAAAAGTTGGGAAATGGAGCAAAAACATCATGAAAAGGTGGCCATGAGAGATTTACAAGGACGCCATGTTTCTGTGGTTCGAGTAGGTTAGTTTTATACTTAGAGCTCCCGGACTAGGGCTCTTAAGAAAGATACTGCATGAATGCATACATTCTCGTGGAGAGATCACGGTATCCAAATCACTGATGAAACCGAATTGCAGAATGCACATTCCTCCGCCTTCCAGAAAGATGCAGGTTTGCTTCTTGAGTTAGTGCTAAATCATGGCTGGTCAAGGCTCCCTTCACTGCAAAATAGTTCAAGCTATAACTGCTAGTAGTCGTGCCATGAAACAGCTATGTTCAAACAAAAGTAAGTCACCTCAAGTGCTCACTTGTCGAGACTGTCGTTCCAGAAAAATATACCAATATAAATATATTCATATTTATTTTTTCTTTTGGACTTAGTCATCTTTCTTTAATTCTGTATCTTTTTTAACACTGACTTCTGCAACTCAGGAGTTACATATTCACTCTAATTTGGTTGCAGCTCTAATTTTGTTAGGCATTTACTTGGCCAAGACTTGAATTTAAAAACAAGATTTTAGAAAGTGTCCAGTGCTTTGTAAATTACTGTACCTTGGTTTGCATTCTCTGATACTTGGTCTTTTTTTTTTTTCTTTTACTCCAGAACCTGGGCAGTTTTACAAGTAATAAAATCGGTAATTTAGAATATTGAGCTGTTATATGGCAGTATAACTAGAAATCTTTCTAATTATTAGCCATGTTATTCTCTTTCTAGAATAAGCTCTGCAGAGCTTTCATTTATTTTGGGCTTAACCCAGTATATTAAACTGGTCTAAATTTCCTTCTGTTGGACCGAAACTCATGGCAGTAGCAGTGTGTCCTGACTCTGCCCCTGCTGGGGTGCAGGAGGAAGCCAGACCATGTGATCGGGAGCTACCCGTGGACCTTATATACACAGGGCAGCAGGTCCTTGAATGGTGTCGTTTTGTTATAAGATTGATGAGCTGCCATAGGAACTTAACTTTTGTTTATCGTATCAATCAACCTATAGTAAAATTGGTTTATTACGTTGTATAGTAAAATAGTTACATGTCGTTTCACTTCGCGTTGCGGAATGTATGGATGGCATCAAGGGAAGACTTACTGTACTTGAGCTGACATTGAGAAAGTGTCTGGTCCTCTTATTCATGCTGGTTCACCAGCATCTGAACCCCTGGTAAGGCAACCGAAGCCACGTTGACGCTAGGGATGGTACACCCTGCTCTAAGCAGGATTAAATGAATCGCACCCATGAAGAAGCAGACCCCATCAACATGAACTATCTAAAGTATCAAGTAGCATGGAAGATTCTACAGGAATAAAAATAGCACTGCTGGCTTCTTCCTTTTCCTGCTATTTGTGGGGCTCCGGGAGCACCTCGCAGGAGAGGAAGGAGACGCGCCTTGCGTCTCCCACAGGACATAAAGAACAACAGTGTTGTCTGAAGTGCGGCTGGAGCGGAGTGGGAAGTAAGCAGTGAGTGGGCACCTATTTCTTCACTTACTCTTTCACTCAGCAAATATTCACAGAGTGCCTGTTTCGTGCCCCTCCCTGCTACTGCTCTGAGGGCAAAACAAACACAGCTCCTGTCCATTTGGTGCCTACATTACAGGAGGGATGTTGGGGGTAAATAAGTAAATAGAACGTAGAGGAAATGATGTATTTGTATTTAAATAGTGTAACATAGTTGTACTTTATGGCTATAAATAAGCACCATATATAATATAATGCGCAGATATTCCCAGAGCCTTCATCTTGTGGGGAAAAGCAAAGAAAACTTTTTACTTCTTTCACTCTGTTCACTATTTTACATCCCAATTTATCTCACCCATTTGCTTTTTAAAAAATCACAATTCTTTTGCTCTTTTACTTTATCTCATTTTTAAAAATTTCAGATGAAAAGTATGTATCATCCCGTTTATAAGGTGACTCAGGGTTTGGTTTCTTCATCATCAGCAGAATGCGTGTGAGGGGAGGAGACTAAGAAAACTTGTGACAGATTCCTAAGTGTCCCCACATCTGTCTCCTGATCCCAGGGAGAAATGCCTCCTGCTGTCTGACTTCGCATCGCCCCGTTCCCGAGCCTTTCTGTGAGCTGCTCTCAGCCGGGAGCGGCTGTGTTCTCTCAGATGGGTGTCCAGGCTGAGTGAGAGCTTGTACAACAGATGGCGGAGTTGGGGACATCAGGCATCTCCAGACCTCAGCATGCTTTCCAGCCCATTTGC